>PVIJ01006454.1:0-91953 GCA_004024925.1 Scalopus aquaticus | reverse complement strand
GGGGGTGGCGAGGAGGCTCTCTCAGAACAGAAGCCTGAATCTTCTGCCTCACAACCCCAGAGAACATTTCCTTAGGATGTCTGCTCACTGGGAAATTCTGGGAAGATGCAGAAGCCTAGTGTTGAATCAGAGTAGGAGAGACCTATTATGAACTTGGAGGCAGAAGGAGCAAGGCAAATGGAACAATTACTTCATAGGCTAATTAGGAGATACCCACTTTGTAAATTGCTAATAGCCTTGGGGTATTGAGTGACAGGCTGAATTAGCAGGCAGGATGTCTGGGTTGCTTGCCAGTGAGAGCCCCCCCTTGGTAAAGGAAAGTCTCCAAAGGAAATGCACCCATATGTTTCTCTATGCGCTCCCAATTCCAAAGGTTTGGAATAAGAAAATCAAGAAGCAGCCAAGCAACCTACAGGGTCCCCATCTCCCAAAGCAATCTGTCTGGGCAAAGCCCTCCCTCCCCCTCTCCCGTAGCACCCATGGATAAAGGGTGCTAACCTGGCAGTGGGAAACAGGGGTGCTGATCTCTTCTGTCTACCTGCTGAATCACTGGGGGCAAGCTTGTGTGGCCTTCCAGACTTGTGAAGTAGGAGTCATGAGTCACAGACCTTTAAGGTTTTGATTCTTAGGATGCTTCTGTCACCCTGCCCTATCTTTCTCCTATTTCTCTCCCCTCACCCAAAACAAAATTTAGAATTCTCAGCATCTTAACATCGAGAAGGTACAGAGCGATGCACATACAGTCAGGGAGCAGAGACATCTAAGACTCGGATGAAGAAATTTATAAGGTTCTGTCATTCTCTACACACTGTTGTTCAGTGTGGGACCCTGACTTCACCTCTACCCCCAGAGTTCCCCAAAATCACCTCTCCCTCCTATTCCTCACCTGCCAGAATCCTGACTTCCTTTCCTTTTCACCATTTTTTCTTATGGAAACTTCTGTCCTTTTTCTGAAATCCAACTGTGATGCACTGCATGCCTACTGTGTGCCAGTGAAGTCATCACAGAGATGACTGAGTTTAGTCCTCCAAAAAGCCTTATGAAATAGACAGACCACCCCCTTTTTAGGGAAGGGGAGGCTGAGGCTGGGAGATAAAGAAACTCATTCAGAGTGACATGACATGACCAATGATTTGTATGTGAGTTCAGACCCCCAGGAAGTCCCTAGGAATCTCTGGGCCTCTTCCTCTGTACACCAACCTAACATGGCCTTCCTCGGCAGACCCGATGGCATGTCGGGAAGCCATCCATCTGCCGTCAATGGCTAGAGACTGTCATTCTACCCTAGGAGGGAAAGCACGGCTTCCACTCCTCTTTGCACTGTCTGCTGGCCAGGCCCACTGGTATTGATGCCAAGTGAGTGAGACGGAAATGAAAGAAGAGCAGGCCAGGTAAATGGGGACAAGGGAGCGCTCTCCCAAAGGTGAAGGGTTGGGGCTGCAAGATGTATATGGAACAAGAGAGACGCTGAGGTGCACTACAGAACAGAGTAGGGAGGGAGTGTTCCAGACGCGGGTGTTCCAGAGGCATGTGGACTTTGCCATGGGTGGTGGGAGCTGCAAGGATAAGCAAGGAGCAGGCGTCCTACTCTGGTGGTCACTGGATGGTGGAGGGGATAGGGGCAGGTGGGCCTGAGGGGAAGAGGGGAAGAGCGAGGCTGGAGGGAGGGAAGGGGCCCAAACCAGAGGAGAAGAAACTGCTGAGGCCTCAGGCTTGTTATTTGAAAGGGAAAGAATGAGAATTACCGGCCTCCCTACTGGTGCAGAGGTTAAAATCTCAGGATATCAAGCTATCACCAGTCAGTGTGGCATAAGTTCGATCCCTGGCCAGGGAGCCAGGGAGCAGCAGACCTTTCCTATCTCGCCTACTGTCCCCCTTATACTCAGTGAAATAAGCCAGAAAGAAAGAGAAAAATATCAAATGGTTTCATTTATAACAGGACTATAAGGAAACCAAATAGGAGAGAGACACTCAGCGGGTGGGGGCGGATAAGGGCAGGGGGAGGGGAGGCTAAGGGCACAAAATGGAGTAGAAAAGAACACAAGAGACCACGGAGATGGATCACGGGTTAATTGGTGGTGGGACACCCAAGGGGAATACAAAATGTAAAAGACATAAATAACAATAAAAATATATATATTAAAAAAAAAGTGTACTTCAGTAGATCCTCCTGTTCTGCTCCTGGCTCTGTCTCTGGTGAATTTTCTCACCCCTCTGCACCTCTGGCCTACCCCCTAGCTCTTGTATGCATGAACAAATAAAATAAATCTTTTTTTAAAAAAAAAAAGGAATGAGAATTGCAGCCCTGGCTCCCTCAGCCCCCACCCCATCCCAGAATGAAACTGGCATCTCACCTACAGAAAAGTCGGCGGACACACTAAATCCTAGTTCTCCAACTGTTGCCTTATACTCTCTTCTATAGAGCAGTCACGTGTGCTAGCCATGACTATTCTCTCCAGAGCAAGGGGGATCTTTCACATGCAACTGGAGCCAGTAAACATTTCCAGAATGCAGCTCCCCTTGAGCACCCTGTGTCCAGGGATGCCCACACCTGCCCCTAGGGCCCAGCAGCCCCCAGGGCCAGACCCACAGCAGGAAAGGACCAGGTTTGAGTCCCAAGTGTCAGTTTCAGGTCCTTCTCCTCTGTCACTTCCTAGCCGTGTGTCTGTGAGCAGATTGCTTTTGAACCTTGGTTCCTGCTTTGATTATGTCACCACCCTTCAGATTTTTGTGAGAACTTATAATCATCACTGTTTCACAAGCTATAAAACACCATAAGTGAACTACTCTATTTAACACTAATAAATGATATATCAACTATTGGGGTTCAGTTTGTGTCCCCTAATAAGAGATGTTGAGGTTCTACTCTCTAGTACCCGTAAATGTGACCTTATATGGAAATAGGGTTTTTTGCAGATTTGTAACCAAGATGTAAGTTCAGATGAGGTCACACTGGATTAGGGTGAACCCTTCATCCAGTATGGCTGGTGTACTAATAGGGAGAGGAGACAGACACACAGAGAGAGGAGATGGCCATGTGAGGACGAAGTGATGAGCCGCAAGCCAAGGTCAAGGACTGTGGATGAGCACGAGAAGCCAGGAGAGGGGCATGGAGCACACTCTCCCCTGGAGCTACCCTGAAGCTCCTAAGAAGAACCAACCTTGCTGACACTGTGATTTGGACTTCTAGGCCCAGAACAGTGAGACAATACATTTCTGTTGCTTTAAGCTACTCAGTTTGCAATATTTTTGTTAAAGGAGCACTAGGTAACCAATACATCAACCACAGCAGCATGTGGAACGTACCCTAACTTAAGAACAAAGTGTTGCAGCACAGAGAAAGAAGCAATTCCTCCCCTAATGCTTGTATCTGTTACCATCTCTTTCATGTCTGCCTAGTGCCTTCCAATCCAGTGGCCAATCAGTTCTGACTTCTTGTTAGGACACCATCTCCAGAAATGAGTCCAACTGACTGACCACTCTTTTCTAAAATCGCTACATGAGATAATAGCTGAGCACCTACTATATCACAGAGCCCAGCACTGAGGAGAGAGAGGAAGCACAGACCCCATTCCTGTCTGCATGGAGTTTGCAGCCTAGAGGGACTGAATAAGAAAGTGTGAGCAGGAAGCAGGCACTGAAGGCCTGGCTTCCCTGGGCTCTGAGGGAGGGCAGTAGGGTAAATGTGGCCAACCAGGTCCACCAGCAGCTCAGTGACTAACTCAAACAAGTTCTAACAGGCCATGAGCATCAGCTCACTCCTTTATGCAGGGATTGTCACTGGTCCTCAGTGGTTCAAGCATCAAAAGGCCCCATCCTTCACTTACTGTCTAACCAGCTTTTCACACACTTTATAACCACTTGAGCCAACAGACTGGCAACCTGGGCTTTGGGGAATCTTGAACTAAACCCTGGCTCTGCTGTCAGCCCTGCAGTGTGCTTTATGCCCTTTGACATCACCGATAGTCATCAGAGGCCTGTTCCGGAGCCCCATCCTGAGGGCACAGAGGTCAGGGAACACAGGGACACAGAGGTTAATAAGACATCATTCTAAAGATTTAGCTAGAGTTCCTTGGCCTCGGTTTCCTCACCTGCAAAATGGACACACAGATCTACCCCTGCTTTATCATTAATGTAAGTTTATATGGGTAACACATCAGTGTGTAATAAACATCAGACTCTTTTTCTTGCCTGTGCTCAGACCTCCCCCTGCCTGTGGCCTCTCTTCTCATCTTTACTTCTCTGTGGCCAATACATGAAGAAATCCTGGTGGTTCTGTAAGCTTTACTTGACCAGTTTAACCTAACTTCTCAGAATTCTGACCTCTGCAATGGTACAAGTCTCTCCCCTGTTGTATGGTCCCATTAGGCATCTTTTTGTCTGTCTTAATCCTGTCCTAGGTTCTTTGCATTATTCTTGCCTACTTCTTGTTCAAAGAATAACTGCTGATTGTTTCATCACTGTAAGTCTCAGAGAGAAAGTCATACAATCCTTCCTGGCTTCTCCCTCCATCCCCCGCCCCCCCGTCCCCCCACCCAGGGTATCGGTGGCTCAGGAGCCAGGCTGCATAGGAGTTGAGACAAGCAAGTTGTCCTCAATCAAAGCCTGTGATCCCCAGACCTGAAAGGCCACTTCGCTTCTGTCTGCCTGGCTTCCAAAGCAGCCCAGCTGTTGGAACCCTTGCAGGGGCCCCTTCCACAGAGGGTTGGTGAGGTGTTTGCCAAATTGCAGCCCTAATTGGGAGGCAGGCAGGGGAATGACTGGGAATACAATAGCCCGTGGAGGCACAGCTAAAGCGTCTGCCTCCCCAGTTTCTTGTGTGTGTTTCCAGCCCATGACACACAGTTCCCTCTGACCTTCAGGCATGGAGGCTGCTGTATCCTCCCATTCCTCTCCCCTTATGGGGTCACACTCCACGGGACCATCTAATCTCCCAGAGGCAGAGAATGGCTTGAATAACTTCATGAGTCACTGAAGCCCAGCAAGACTCTCTGGGAAACTGCTCTCGACACCTCAGGAACAATGGTTGAGGGCCACTGGACCATGCACAGAGGGCACTTTCCTATCACTCCTTCTTGGCATGAGTTTTCCCAATTGTGCCCCAAGGGGCTTTAGAGCCAAGTTGAGGGCATGGGAGTTTCAGCAGGGACTTTAGATTCAGACGGCAGAACTATGGGGAACCGAGGAGAAAGTCACCCACTTGGGTTTGAGGTGTTAGGGGAGGGTCAAAAGGCTGAGATTCCAGGAAAAGCAGGAGCTTAGAAGGCCAAAGCCTTCAGACTAGCCATGGGCTGAGGATGTGAGATTTGTGGCTCCTACCATGCCCATTGATTTTTATGCATGATTCTATGTCATCCTCAAAATGGCCCTGTGGTGCAGGTATTATTGTTACTGACATCTCTGACTTGCAAATGAAGTAACCAAAGCACCAGTTACTAAGTAACCTGGACAAGCTGAAAGCCTGGAGGGGCAGAATTAGGATCCTAACCCAGGTCTGGGTGACCCCAAAGCTTCCCCTCTTCGCAAGCGCTGCATGCATGGTGGTGTCTTAGCCGTGTGTCTCCTCTAAACACCATTTCCTTAGTTAATCTGCTATTCTCAAACATTTAGCCTCTGGTAATTTCTGTCCAGGCCAGAGGTAGCTTTCACCAGTAGGCAACAGGGAAGGACATCCCAGTAAGTACAAGGAGCATGAGAGGAAGTGGGAGGTGCAACAGGCTGGAACTTGGGGAGCTGGGAAGGCAGAGCATTAGCCTCAGGTCTGAGGCTTACAGGCCTTCCCTGGAGGACAGCCCTCTTAGAATATTTAGGGAGGGCTGGCTCCTGAGTGGTTAGATACTTGGACAGGGAGGGGGATAAACTGGTTTTTCTCCCTCCTTCTGGAGCTTGCAAGCAATCAGTAAACCAATCTACAGACACTGTCAAGGGGAGGCTTAGAAGGAAAATAGTCTAGTATTTAAAAAAGCCAACTCTGTGCCACCACACAAGGCCCATTTATTTGCGGTTTCTCATTATATCTGCATGACAACCTTGCACAGAAGGTATTACCATTCCTGCTCAAGAAAAAATAAAGCTCAGAAAGATAATTTTTTTAAAAAATGAATTTACATATGCACGTTTATTTACATTTACCCCAAACTAGTGCAAGAAAAATTATAAGGAGTCCCGGGCAGATTGACAGTATAAAATCTGAAATGTGGCCCAAGGTAACTGTTTGTTCTAGATTTTTCTCTCCTTCTTCTGCCTTGCACCACCCCAGCACATGTATCCTTTCACCTCTGCCCCTCACCCTCCTCTGGGTCCAAAACAGGATTCAACATGCAAAGGTTGGATTGCCCAAGCATTTTCAGAAGCAACAGACAGTGGGGGCAGGGAGTCTCCTGAGTTGGAAGTTAGGTCAGGTGCTTTTGAAATTTGGCAATGTCCACCCAGCCAAACGTCTCAGGCCCTGAGAGCAATCTGGACTTGAGGCTGCATTTACAAACCACAAGACTCTGGGCAGATTAATCTCCTTGTAATTTTATTTTTTTCACCCACATCATGAGACTATTTATAGCACTTGCAACTGCTCACTGTCAGAGCTGTTGAGGAAAGTGAGTGGGGCAGAGGGATGTAAACACACTTTGTGAGCCAAACATTGTGTACAGATGTGAGGGCTGTGCAGATGTGACTTTCATGCCTACACAGGCCATGCACTCCATAATATGGACCCGCTACAACCTGACATTAAGTAGAGCATGCTCAGGGCTCACTGCAGTTTATTCAGTGCTGTTCAACAGGCATATTCAAGTACTTGACTCTGTGATGAAAGACAGAAGATAGATATTGAAAAAAATAAGAGCCCTAGTGAGTTAGGTTCTAGAACTGAGATGAGGCTAATGGTGAAGGCTGATAGAGTGGACCTAGGAGAGGTCCAGTTATTTATGAAGGGATTTGGAGACAGAGTCTTAAAGAATAAGTAGGTTTGGGAAAGGGGACCCAGAGCAGACGTTCCAAGGAGGGGCAACAGTTCAGCAAAGACAGAGGCCAGAGGAGGATGGTGCATGGAGGAAAGCGGGATCATTCACCAGAGAGTTTGAATAAGTCTCTGGGGTACCACGTGGGCCAGCAAGCCTGACCTCCAATCTGTGTCAGGAAGGAACAGGATTTATCAGTGGGACGGCGCTTCAATCCTCCACATGATCTTCATAATCAGATGCAAAAAAACTGCCCCAAATCTCACAGACCCAAATGACGACCAGCATTTCTTTTGCCATTTCTTATTCTGATTTGCTAGCAATTTTCTGAAGTCAAGCTAATCCACTGGGCATATCAGTTCCAACTGTTTTAGCAAGCAGAAATCTATTGGTTCCTTATTCTTCCCTGTTGAAAGAAGGGGAAATGGAGTAGTTGTTTCCCATACTTACATGGTAGCTTTCTTCTTGTTTGAATGGACTTATGGACAAGGGTTAATCTAGTTAAGACAGGGAAAATTTGTCATCTCTGACCCCATGACCACGGAAGAAGTACTGGGGTTGGGAAGGCAATAATTTTCTGCTTTGCCACAACAATTAAAGATTCTGAAACTTTGACACTTGAGAAGAAAACTTACAGTTAGAAATGACCTTGGAGGTGATCTAGGTCAGTTCCAGACTCAAAGTTCAAGACTTCCCCATAAAACAGCTGGGCCAACTAGCAGACACCACGTCTCTGCTTGAATAACTTTTGTTTATTAATTTGATAATTTGATGGATGTTATTTCTGGTGGAAACACACACATTGTACATCAAGAAGAAGAGGGAAACAGAGGGGGAAATTTGGATTTTGGGAAACAGACTTAGAGTCAAATGGGGCTTCCCTCTTACATAGATTAAGCTCCCATGACTTATGCAAGACGTTCAAACTCTCGGAGTTTCCTCTCTTCAGAGAGTGGTTAAAAAACCTTCCCTGCTGGAGTAGTTGTGAGGATTAAGTGGACTAGTAGATATAAAGTGCCCGGCAGAGTTGCCCAGCACACAGCCAGCACTCAATAAATGGTAATTATTATTATTATCTCATCTGCCCAAACTCCCACCCAAGGCAGAAATCCTTCTTTAAACAACCCCGACAAACTAAAGAGCCATCAGATCTCGAATAAATATTTGTTGATTGATTTGGTAACCAGCTGCTCTAAATGTCCAGGGACACACATACACACACACACACACACACACACACACACACACACACACACACACAATGTCTCCAAGTTCTCAGAGATGCTTTATTCACCAGACCTCATCCTTTTCCACTGGGTGGTACTTAATGGTTAAATCCTCTTAACTATGGAGTAGACTCTGGTCATGCCAACTCTTCTCCAGTTCATTTTGTGCTTTCTTAACCGTTTTTTTTTTTTTTTTTAACCACACATCCACTTCTGAAGAATTTCCCAGAAAACCGGACATAACACAGAACCAACTGCCTTCAACTTCAGGGTGTTTCAGACCTGGTGAAGGGCTTTGTGTATTGCAGGCTAAGCACTGCTCTTACAGAACATCACCAAATAGCCTCTAATTGAGCAGACAGTTTCCCAACCTCGTCAAGCCCCTCCCACATCATCTCTGCCCAGCACTCCCCCTCAACTTCAGAAGAGGAAAGCAGTGCTAGGCTCAAGCTCTGCAACTGGCAGACCACAGTTCAAATCTCAGTTCCCCAGGTTGTACACTGTTAAGCCTCAGTTTGCTCATCTGCAAAATGGGAATAATAATAGTACCTACCTCAGAGGGCTACTGTGAGGGTTGAAGGGGATAATGCATGTTGATGCTTAGCACAGTGCTTGGCACAGAGTAAACACACAAGTGAAGTTGGTTATTGTTATTTTTCCTCTTATATCTGTTTCCTTGCCCTCCCACACTTATGAGTACTGCAGTTGTCATTATTCCACCTACAGAGATGCTCTAGAACATACTGTCATCTCCAGAAGGATTCCAGACAGTCCTGGTGTTCTACGCTGGATGTCAGACAGGGGGCTCTGCCCATCCCCCTTGGGACAGCAGCTAAAATGTGCCAAATTTTGCCCTTGGGAAGTTCTAATTGAAATGTCTATGGTCTTTGATTAATAAAAATGAGAAAAATTTGAATCATTGATTTTAAAAATGCATTGGCTCAGTAGAATAAAAACTTAATGAACAAAGGGTCTCAAAGAAGAGAAAGAACTAAGGGGACTCAAGGAGATAAATAAATGAGAACTTCAATTTCCTTTTCTTCTTTTCATTCTCCTACTCCCTTCCTTTAAAAAAAATAAACAAGTATTGAGTGGTTACCTGTGTCAGCCTTGTGCTAGGCATGGGATACAAGATGAATAAGCCATGGTTTCTGCCCCAAGGGGCTCACAGTCTAGTGGGAGAGCAGACTTAGACAGAGAACACTGTGACTACACCCCATAGGAGAAGTGCAGGTGCTGAGGCTGTCAGACTCTGGTGGGACAAAAGGAATAAGGGAAGATGACATTCAAATCAAGACCTTTTAACCATTTTTATTAGACATCTTTGATGGTTATGTAAGTAAGATATATGTCATTGCAGGATATTTCGAAAGCACAACAGTGCCAGAAAAAGGAAACAACTATCACCTCACCATTAGAGATAACCAACGACACATTCTAGAACATCCCTCCATTCTTCAATCTACATATTTAACAGAAATGTGATCATCACAGCAACACAATTTGATAGGCTTCCCTTTTTACTTAACATTGAAACATAGGCATTTTTCCATAAAGTTTAGTCCATAAAATTTGGGGGACAGAGCCCCAGAGCCTGGGAGCCATGACTGGCCCAAAGAAGAGCTGGCAAGCTGGGTTTCAGTGAGCAGTGGACTCAGTGGTGGCTGTGGAGCATCCCATGTCCCACAACTCCGAAGGCTGGAGAGCTGGGGTGGCGCTTAGGAGACAGTTCAGGCCTAGTGGGTCCTCGGCACACAGGTGGTGGTTGACGCCATGGGATGGATGAGCTCCCTCAGGGAGGGTGTGCAGGGTGAGAAGAGAGATGACTAGGGTGAGGTCCCTGCCCTCTAGAAGCTCACAGTCTAGTTGCGTTCAAGTGCAAGTCATTCACCCCCAGCTAGATTGTAAGCTCCTTGAGGGCAGTTACCATTTCACACACAGCAGTCCCTCGCCAAGCATGGGGCTTAGGTTTCTGAAAACCCCTGGGGCAGAAGTCAGGCTTGAGGAATTTAGGACCTTATTGGGGAAAAAATAGGGTTAGGGGAATGAAGTCACGTGTGAATTTATGAAATCATCATATTTTGACATAAAGAGAAACAAGGACAGCATATTCAAAACATCATGTATCACTTAAATTAAGAACATACACTGTACAATTTGTTTTTATATATCATCCATCCCTTCAGTAAAGTGCTCCCTTTTCACAATTGTAACGTTATCGACATCCAATTTTTTCGTTGCTGGAAAAAATACATGTGCTTAAGAGACATTTTCATTTGTATATTTCCCCATGCAAATGTTCGTTCAAAGCCTTTGGAATTTATCACTGAGCTATTATTGAGTTCCAGTTCTTAGTCCTACCTGCAAGTATACACCCACATCCGAAAAGGCAGGAGTAAGCTTTTGAAATCTGAAGGACTCTCTCCCCTTCTTCTCTCTCCCTAGATTCACTGTAGCTCCCATCCTCTAGTCTACATCTACCTCACCTAAGTCCCTTTTCAAACTCTGTGAAGGGTCCATCAGCCCTACCCATAGGGTAGGAAATGGTAATGACAAATTCCCCATTATTTCCGAAAGAATTGTCAATATTAGGATTTAGTCTTTTTCTGTAGACCCTAGCACATCACCCACTTGCTATCTCACAGCAGGTACTCAAAGAATTCTTGCTAACTGAGCAATTTCCTAGCTCATGGTAAAGAATGTGTATTTTTTTCTCTCTCTCTCTCCACTCACTTCTCCCGATGAATATTAAACTTTGCACACAGCATAAATATTGGAATATTTGTAGGCACATTTAATTTTCCCTTCTGACAGGTCATGATGACAAGAAGGAACTAATAGATGCAATCTATCTGCATTCACGAAGGCAATTTTGAGTTCCACATGACATGCTGTCAATAGACCCAAAAGATATGACCCTTTCGTGAAGGAATTCTCCATCTTTTCCAGCTCAGAGACCACTTAGATAAAGCAAAAGACTGTGAACCAGCAAATCCCCATGCACATTCATGACACAAAAGGTTAGCACCCAGACCAAATGGGAGGGCAAGCACTGTTTGTGATGAGGCACCAACAAAACAATGTCTTTGAAATGAAATAATAATCAATTATATTTACACAGCACTTTACAGTTTATAAAATGCTTTCAAGTACATTTTTTTAAATCTCATTTGTTTCTCACAGCCACTTTATGAGGTGGTCTGAGAAGGCACTGATATCCCTGTTTTGCTGATGAAGAAACTGAGGCTTACCCTTCAAAAAAGGATCAAAATTCAGGCTAATTACTAATTCTGTTTGAGCCTCACCCAACTCCCATTGCTCTTGCCAGTTGAGTTACAAATAAAAAACAGAACAGAATTGCAATATTATTTCATTGTCTTGTAATTGCCAGTAGAATTGCCCAAGAGGGAAACTTGCCCCCATTCCCTTCACTCCAAGGGGTTTCCCCATTATCATTCACTAGCCATCTAACAAATTAAGTAATTAGCATGGTCCAAGAAGACACTTGAATGCATAACCTAAGGGAACACAGGTTCAGTACAGTGCCAGAAAAGGCTCACTGCACGTCACATGCACTATCTCACCCCACACAGCCTTGAAGGAGGTTCTGCTCTTCCCATCTTGTAGACAAGGAGTTGTGAGGGCTTGGATAACTGACCCAACTCACAGTGCTTGAGTGGAATAACCTGGACTGATGTGAATCTGCCCATCGTTAGCCTTCTCTTTCACTGCTGCCCACATGCCCATGATTGGCAAGTAGCAAGACTAGAATTTAAACCCAAGTCATTTGATTCTAGGTTCTTGGATAAGCTTTCTAACGCATTCCTCTGCTTCCAGGAAAGCAAATCAAAGGTCTGATGTTAATCAATCCTCAGGAACCTCCCACAGTCCTTATCTCATTTAATCCTCTATAAAAACTCACGATCATTCCTTTAGAGAAACAGAAGCTCAGGCTCTGTGACTGCATTAACTTGACCAAGGTCACATGTCTGGAGGGTGACACCCAGGACTGGAACTCAGATCCAGTTCCTGGCCAGGCTCATGGGCTGTCTCCAGCAGCACAGCACGTCAGTGGCTGAAGAGCCTGATGAGCTCCCTCCAGCCCCCAGGTGAGCATTCACAAAGCTTGGAATGTCCTGAACTCTCAGAAGAGATGGTACCAAAGGCAAAGCCTTGGCAAAGGACCTTCATGTTGACAAAATCAGCTGACATGATTCAGCAACCCCTCCGGAAAAAAAAAAAAAAGTCACAAAAATCCTTTGTGAGAAAAAAATCTATTGTAAGTGAATTCACAGGGATATTTTGGTTTTAAAGAAGTGGTGGTTGAGTCCACCCATTCATTTCACAGGGGGATCTTTATCCAGCTGATAAAAACCAACAAGCACCAACCAACACAATGTTCTCATTTTACACATGGTTCTAAGGCAAATAAAAAGTGATGCCACAGAGACACTAAGTACACCAGTAGTTGCCAGGGGCTGTGGCGGAGGTCACTGCTTAGTGGGTTTAGGGTCTCCTTTTGGTGTGATAAACACATCTTGGAACCAGATCGAGGTGAAGGTTGCACACATTGTGAAGGTACTAAATGCCACTGAATTTCACACGTTACAATGGTTAATGGAGTATTTTATCTCAACTTAAAAAAGAGGGGCTGGGCAAGGAGTCTGTCTGCCTCCTCCCAGAGTGTGTTGGCAGAACCTGGTCCTCAATGTGGAAAATTCTCACAGTGAGGGTTCTGCACCACAGGTGGGCGACTCAAGGTGCGCTTGCCCACTTACGTAAGTATGTTCACGCATACGTGTTTCTACAATGAACAGAGAAGTGGCCTTCAGAATTATATTTTCCCAACTTGATTCTCTAGTTCTTTAACACTGCATCTTTCAAGTGGACCAGCTGTGCTGGTATTTCTCAGATCAACAATGGCAACGATAATGTTGGAAGGACTGTTTCCATTATGAAATAATGGTGGCATGTTTCAGGCACCCCAATAAATGTCTCCTTGTTGGGGGGGGGGAAGGACACCCTGGGCATCATCTAATTTGATGCTCACCACAACCCCTGAGAAAGTCATTTTTCATTGGAGCATATAAAGGCAAATACTTGACCAAGGTCTCACATTAGTAATGCCAGAGTCAGGCTTGTAATTGGTTCCATCTCACTGATACCTATGATTTGAGGGTAGACCAAAAGCATATTTAACATTTCCAGTTGTTAAAAAAATCTTTAAAATATTGAAAAGCATCTTTAAAAGACATACAATCCCCTCTGCCAAAAATACCTTCTATTCATACTTCAGTACATACATCTCCAATAGTTTCTATGTCTTCTATATAGTTGAAATAAAGTTAGAGAGGCAGTTATGGGTGCTGTTTGTGACCCCTTTCCTTTGCCATAAGTATTTCCCCACATCCCTACAAGTCCCATAGAGATGACATTGAGTAGCTCTATATGGTCTGTCCCAGATGCTGTCACTGACTCACATCCGAGTGTCAAGCAGGTGAGTGCTTTTCAGTCATTTGTGAGTATAATGCTATTGTCTACCCACATTCCCTTCATCTTGGATTCTTTTCTAAAGATTTTTGGATTCTAAGGGCCTCCATGGTGGCCTAGGGGTTAAGTCTCAGTGCTGTCACCCCTATGGCCTGAGTTCGATCCCCAGCCAGGGAGCTAACCCAGACCTCTCCTGTCTTGCCTGCTCAGTAGTGTATTTCAGTCAATCTGCCTGTTCTGCTCCCCACTCTATCTCTGGTGAATCCTCTCACCTCCCCACCCCTGCCCCTCTGGCTTACACCCCAATTCCTGCATGCATAAATAAATAAATCTTTACAAAAAAATAACTTAAAAAAAGTTTTTTGGATTCTAGTCAAATGCCTTGTGCTAGAGCACCATCTGAGAAGCTTTATATCGATACATATACCTGGCTCCATCTTCGAGCTTCAACTGAGATCTCGAGGGTGGTCAAGGGTTCACTTTGGAGACTCTAGGCTTACTCTCTAGGTTAGGACTCTCACACCCACCTCTTCCTGGCAGGCCCACACATATAAGCAGTCCTAACCCAACAGGAGGCTTTCCTCCTCGCTGAACTCCTGGCTGGGAGAACCCCAGTTCTAGCTTCCAAACTTCCTGCCCCATCTCCCAGATTTCCGCTACAGGCTACTTACTCTATTATTTACATAATTTTATGACTCAACTAACTTTTTGCTTTTAAATCAATTTATTCAAAAAGAAAAATGGATCTCATTATGCTAAGTTCAAATAAAACCATCTCTTCGTGGATAGCAGAAAAAGATTTTTAAAAGTACAGTAACAACAACACAGGGTAAATAAATATTGTTGCTCCTTATCCAGGCACAGACCTTTATCAAAATGGGAGATTAGCAAGCGTCACCAAGGTATTAAATGCCTAGTAGCACCGCAATCAGGCTCTCTCCTGGGCTAAATCATAAAGAATGAAAAGGAGTTAACAGGACTTGCTCACCATGTGATTCGATGTCATTTAACACTCTGCTCAGGTAACACACCATTTGGTACCAATCCCCAGGTGGCAGACACTCATCTAGTCCAACCTTCTCCATTTACACACGAATAAAAGAGGCTGAGAGTTAAGTGACAGACTTTTGTCCCATCCACGCCTGGCAGCAAAGTAAAACCGAGAATCCAGGTCTCCTGGCTCCTAAGTTTTCTTTGATTGTGCTTTGAAAACTTCATTTAAAAAAAAAATGTTGGGCAGTGGTGTATACAGGGGGAGAACTATACTTTTACTTTGATCTTGGTTTATGTGATCTGAGAGTATGTGCTTAAAGAAGTCAATCAACAGCTAATTATTGAACAACTACTTCTGTGTCAGACCCTCTGCTGTGTGCCGGGCCTACATTAGAGAAAGCGCCCATCCTTCAACCCAACACAGCCACATTCAGAGTGAAAATGACATCTGTGGGGGGATTTCCATTCATTACTTTGCAAATACCTATGAGCTCCTACTATGTGTAAGATTTCCATAAGAAAAATTTTTATAGGCTCGCTAATGACATGTTATTCTAGATAGTTAACATGACAACTAAACTTACAGCAAGTTCCAACATTAAGAATGGCTGAGTTTAAAAATCAGTCAAATCAGTATAGAAAACTTTTTTATCACACTTATACTGAACTTCTTAATGAAGGAGACAATTGTGAAAGCACTGCATAGCATAGATCCTGTCATGAATACTAGCTCGCAGAAGTAGGCAATCATATAATTATTAACAATTAGCTAATATTTATTGGGTTCTTATGATACACTTAGCATTATGCTCAACATTTTCACGCTGACTCACTTAATCCTCACAGGAATCCTATAAAGGATTATTATTATCTGCAACAGACAGACTTGGAAACCAAGATTTACAGAGGTTAAACAACTTTCCCAAGATCACACAGCTAGTATGTAGTGAGACCGAGATACAACTCCAGATAGCTGTCTGAAAGTTTAAATCTTTCCAAATTTGAAAGGCATTCTTACTAGAGGAAAAATAAACGTTTGATGGAATTTTCTTCATTTTAATTATACTCACAAAGAAGAAGGGACATCTTAAAGCTCCTCCAAAGTTTAACCGCTAGTCTCACCACTTATTGGTAATGGGTGACAAGAGTTTCCCAGACATTGGAATGCACCAGAATCTCCTGGGGAACTTGTGACAACACAGAGCTCCACCCCAAGTTTCCCACTCAGTGGGCTGAGGGGAGCCTGGGACGGTGTGTTTCTAAGGTCTCAGGAGGTGCTGCTCTGGAGAACACACACCGGCTTTCCTACTTGATTTGGATGGATCTGAGTTGATTTTTCCACTTGGATCATGCGTGACCCTGGGCAAGTCACAGAGGCTGAGCTCCTCATCTACAATGGAGAATGTCACTACTCAATAAGGTCACTGTGAGGATGACAGTAAATGAACTTATGTGTATAATCTGCCAAGGACCTGGCATTTCATTGGGATTCAATCATTGGCTCCATCAACATCATTGATAAATCATCCACAAGAGGGAAGGCACACTCATTTCTCCACTGAATGTCCTAACAGATGGAAAGAAATGACAATACACTTTTGGGGGAGAGAGATATTTCATCCCAAACATCCTTAATTGTCCTTTCTCTGCATAAAGATGTTAGAAAAGAGTGGCCGACAAAAAAAAATTGGAGGGAAACCACCAAAGCAAAGTGCAGCAGGTTAAGAAGCACAGGTCCTGCCAGCACTGGTGCGTGGATGGCCGTGTGGCACTGCAGAGAAGACTCAGACAGCTTGGAGGCAAAACAAGGAGTGCTTGATGGCATCTGGGCTTTTTTGGAAGCTCACTGCAGAATTACTAATTATTAAAAAAACAATATAATTGCATGGGCTTTGTAAAGCACTTTGCTGTCAAATGGGATAAATGGAAAGTATTAAGTAGTCCTTTTATCTTCCTCTGCTTGATTTATAAAGTGTTGTCTGTGGGGGATATTGTGTGTGTGTGTGTCTGTGTGTTGTTTGTTGTTGGTTTTAAAATAAGCTTCAGAGACAAATTGTGTTGTGAGCTCCTCTTCCAGAAAAAGCAGACTATATTCAGGGCTGGAAATTGGCCTTGGGGCTAAATATAGCTGTGTGGTTGAGTGGTGGGCATATTGGGGCACATTTTCAAGCTGATTGCCAGTATTTGAAGCATTTAAAGGTGGCTCCTGGTGTGATTGGGTAGGACTTAAATCACCTAATGAGGGATGCATTGCTAAGGCTATTTGTAAGTTTTTTGGCTGAAGAAGAATAAGGAGTGTGTGTGTGTGCCCTAGAGAAGAGGAACCAAGGCGGGAAGGAGGAAGCTTGGCTCTCGAGGTGCACCCTGCCTTGGCTGACAAGTTTTTCTTCCCGGAGCCTCGTTCCTACAGAGGAGCATAGAAGGATGACTCCTCAGGACCATTCTGACTTTAATTGTCCTGGCACCTGCATAGCTGTCTCTGCTCTTTCAGATGTAGGCTCAAACACCACCTCTGACCGTGCCATCTGTAACCACAGGTCCTCTCAACCTGCCTGTGGCTTCCATGAACAATCGTCACACCATGAAGACTTTCCACTCATGTCATGACCTTGTTTGGCTCTACCTGGAACTCCCTGGCAGTGGAAATCCTTGTGGCGAGCAGGGTGGAAGCATCTGGAATTTAACATTCCCAGAATCCACAACCAATGAGGCACTGAAATTGGTGGACAAAGGCCCCACCTTTCTTGTCCCCATGGAACAACTGTCCCCATCAAGTGCTTCAGTGTCTCTCAGAGGGTCTCCACAGGACTGTCTGTGGCCCATAGGGGTGACCCAGTCACTAATGCACCTTCTGTCAGCTCTCCTCCCTCCATCATCTCCCTTCCTGGCCCTCTCATATGCCTCCTGGGGTCACTTCACACAAACTACTGACCTCCAAATCCTCTTCCCCAGGTCTGCTTTGGGAAGAACCCCAACTAAGACATTTTCTTGGTCCCACTACTCCTCTAGTCCTTCTATCACACCATTCTGTTCAATTTCCTTTCTGACTACTCTCTCATCTTTGTTTTCTCAGTTCTCTACAAGGGCAGGGTCTGTGGCTGCTCCCTCCCCACCACCTGGAACTGTGCCTTAAGAGTGCCTAACAAGGGCCTCCCTGGTGGCACAACGGGTTAAGTCTCAGCACTCTGAAGCTATCAGCAGCCATTGCAGCATGAGTTTGATCCCCAGCCAGGGAGATTCCCACATGCAGCAGACCTCTCCTGTCTCACTCGCTGCTCCCTTCAGCAGTGTACTTTAGTCAATCTGCCTGTTCTGCTCCCCGCTCTGTCTCTGGTGAGTCCTCTCACAACGCCCCCCACACACACACCTCTGGCCTACACCCCAGTTCTTGTATAAATAAATAAATGAATTAAATTAAATTAAATTAAATGTTAAAAAGAGTGCCTAACAAATATTCATTGGATAAATGTATTGGAGTTGGCCAATTGGAAATGACTTCCTCCTAAAACCATTTATATAAATGGGGACTTATTCTTGCTTCTTCATATCAACTGCCTTTCTTTTTCAACGTGCAGCCCTGCCCTAACACACATCTATGGATAGGCAGAGAGCTGTAATGGGAAGGATTTCAGAATTCAGAGAGCTGTGTGACTTCGGGCAAATTAGTTGCCTTCTCTGATCTTCCTTGCAATCACTGCAACATTAGGGTTAGCATGGCTGCATAGTGGATTTATTGCAAATACTATGAGTTGAGAGATGCAAAGTGCTTGGTACATGACAGGCATTCAGCAAGCATGAGGTCCTTGCACTCTGTTTCTTCCTCTTCTCTCCTCTCTCAACCTCCACAGTAAGTCAGACACGCTATAGAAAAGGGCATTCTTGCAGCACTTCTCTCCATGCTGGACCTGCCTCTGTGCTCTAACCTCTTGCTATTTATCCTTATCTGTATACACACACGTGCATGGGGGCATGACACTACACAGCCAGCACCCATATTCTGCATTTTCTTGAACTTCTGACTCCATTGCAATAAGCCCTTATAGGCAGGTGCTGACTTCCCTATGGGCCTCTTGACCATTTCACAGATAGAGAAAGGAAGACTGAGGGGCAGTCTGCTCAAAGCCTCAGCACCGGTAGGATGCAGAGCTTGTGTGATTCCTCATCTTCTGTAGGCCATAACACCTTCAGGAGCACACCTGGTGAGCTCCAAACACCCCATGACTGACTGAGAAATGCCCCTGAGATCTGGCCCTCCTGCTATTTAGTCTCGTGGTAATTGATGTGATGTCCTGGGCACTGTCCTAGGCAAAACCTTGGAGGAAAGCATTACTAGTCCATTTTATAGCAGAAGAAACTGAGACACAAAAAGCTTAAACCATTTGCTGTCCATCGTAGAAAGAATAAGTAGAAGAACCAACAATCCAGCCCAGGAGTATGTTTCTGCTGTGGAGCCTGAACACCCCTCGAAAGGCGTGTCCTTCCAGGGTCTGCTCCTCGAGCCTCCTTCTCTCTTGGCCCTTGGTCCTCATTGTTGCTTTCCTATGGCAGCTGTTCTCCCTCTCAGTCTTTATTTTCACAAAAAGCAGGAAATAAGAGCATCCATTGGATTGCAAACTCCCTGAGGCTTTCTTCCTTTCATTTGCAGGCACTGTTAGGAGCTCAGGAAAGATTTGTTCAATTGAAGTGATCAAAGCCTCCCCAGGAATTGACTAGATGTTTTAGCTCTCTTCCAATTCTGGAAGGCTACTCCTCTAACTGTCCTACATGTCAGCTCTGCCAATAGATGAAGTCAAGCATTTGCAGCTATTCAACCACTGAATGGTGTTATCAAACACCACCAAAGGCTCATCTTCAGGAGGGAATTCCGACGGGGGTGGGGTGGGGGGGGTGTCAGTGCCCCAGACTACAGCTCTGCAGAGGCACCCAGGGGAGGACAGACAAAACAGAGCTCCACAGGTGAGCTCAGTCTTCCTGCCCTCCAGGGAGGTCCTCTGAGCAGGCCAGGTTATGAAGAGGGACAGATGGGCTGTGTGCAGACACCAGGATAGCTCTGGAGCTCCCCTGGGCTTCCAGAGAAGACACTGCCTTCCACCTCTAGTTGCAACAGAGCTGGTCAGTAGCGTCAAGGGCATTCAAAAGCATCCCACTGACTGAAATCCTGCCTAGAAAAGGCACCCAACAGGTGCTGGTGTCCAGGCCTTGGACACCTGGCTCCCTCACAATGGCCAAGTCGATGATGGGCTTCTTGTCCTGTCTGGTCACCAGGACAGCAAAACACTCAGCTCCTGAGGTGAGCTCTGATCTTGGTACACCCAACCCTACTGCAACATAGCAAGGAAGCTGGAAGTGTACTCTGGAGCCAGATTATCGGGCTCAAGTTCTGGCTTTGCTAATTACAACCCACATGACCTTGGAAAAGTCATTTAATCTTTCTATATCTCAGTTGCCTCAAACATAAGGTAGGAAAAATAACCATCCTTACCTTGTAGTGTTGTAAAAACAATTAAATGAGTTATTTACACAGCACTTAAAGCAGTGCTATTGCATAAGCACTCTATAAGTATCGCATAAATAAACACTCATCGCACCTCCCAGTAATTTTCTAGGACTAACCCCTGAGCAAACATACCGACTTCTATGTTTCCTTGCATGCACCCATTCACTCATTTATTCTTCTTTAAATTGTACCCAAGATGTGCTACAGGATTATACCCACCAAAGCTCTGGACCATCGTGGTGCCCATCTATTCCACAAACATCTTTTCTATACCACAGCCAGGCACTGCATTGGCACGAAGGATGCAACTTCAGATTACACTTAGCTCAGAGGAGATGGGGATATGATTGAGGGTGACTATGTGACAAAGGTGGGGGTGCAGGGCTAGAGGCATCAAGGTGAAATCTCAGTTACACTGGATCTTAGTGATGTTGGAATAATTAAGAGCCAACCAATCCATCCACAGCAAATTTTTCCAAATCTGTAGATGTCCACAATGACAAGTTCATACTCAAAGAAATCATCAAATATGGAAATGGGGAGCAGAACAAAGAGTGAAAACACCTCCTATTTCACTTCAGGTGCCTAAATCGCTCAGCAACTGTCCCCAGTTCTAAGGTCAGCCCCCACGGGCGCCCCCTGTAGGCCGCCTGCAACTCCCAGCTTCCCAGTATCTGGTCGTGGATTGAGGTCACTCTGTTTTCAGTCGATGTGGAAAGCAACAGTCTTTCTGGCTGGAAGCCAGGTCGCTCTGCCTCTCCCACCTCCCTAAGACGCTCAGTCTTGACCATGATTGCAGCCCCTCCTCCTAATTGGTCAGCAGACACCAGAGTGACAGCACACGTATTCCCAGGAGGACTTTGAGGACAGCCCTTAACAGCTGCCTCAGCTGGAGAGGGCTTTTCCACTCTAATTTGGAGATGCTGCTAGCTCATGAAGACTGCTTATTAAGAATGTTGGTTCAACATACCAACCAAATGCAGTGCATAAATTTTGTTCGGATCCCCGTCAAGGGGAATAAAAAGATGGGTAATTGGGGCAATCTGAATATGGACTAGGCATTAGATGACAATTTTATTATTACTTTTCTTAGGTGTAAACATCATATCGCAGTTATGCCAAAGAATGTCCTTATTTTTAGAAGGTGTGCTAAAGTACATATGAAAAAAAAATCATGCCTACAGGGCCTCCCTGGTGGCGCAGCGGTTGAGCGCTGCGCTGTGGAGCTGTCGGCAGCGCGCGATGCGAGTCCGATGCCCAGCCAGGGAGAATCCCACATGGTGCGGCAGACCTCTCCTGCCTCACCCACTGCTCCCCTCAGCAGTGTATTTCTGATCTGCCTGTTCTGCTCCCCACTCTGTCTCTGGTGAACCCTCTCGCCGCCCCACACCTCTGGCCTGTAACCCCAGCTTGTATGTATAAATAAATAAATCTTTAAAAAAAAATCATGTCTACAGAAAATGGAGAAAACACCTATCAATAGATAGATCTATACACACACACACACAAGCATATTTGGCAAATATTTTTTTAAAAAAAGATTAATTCCTTGATGCACTATAGAACTCATTCATGCACCCTATATTTGAGAATAAGAAAAGTGAGGGATACAGAAACACAAGGTATGTATAATTTATCTCCATAATTCAAAATTCATCTTGACTTTGCCCTCACAGGAGAAAAATTACTTGGCCCTGTTCTGGCCCCGCCCCCATGACAAGCACATGAGAATACACACACACACAAACATACACTCATGCACGCACACACATACACATGCACCCACACCTACACTGGAAGGTGCTACCTTTTGGCCCAAAGTCCTAAGAGAAGTCTCAGAAAAGCTGGCCGGAAAGAGCAAAGAGTTGGAATTTCACATCAAACATGTGTTTAATCCCTGCTGCACAGGAGCCAATAATCACGAGAAGTAGCAGAGCCTCTCTGAGGCTCGTGTTCCTCATAGTCACCAAGGACTATAACAATCCTGCCTTTCAATACCATAGGGTTAGTCCAAGGACCAGGAGAAAGAATGGCTGTAAAGACAACTTTTGAATATTTTTTTATTACTGCCTATGTTTGCATGGAAGAAACAAGACTAAAACACCTAGCGGGGTGTCTATACGCCCAAAGGTTCCTTTGTCAATCTTCTGGAATTGGGCCTCAAACAATTTACTTTTCTGAGTTACTTGCTACCGGAAACAGATGTAACTCTTTTAGCCTACATGTTATGGCCAAAGCAATAAAAACTCAACTCACTTTTCAATTTTTTAAAAACAGGCATTCACAAAGCAATCTTATATAAATGGTTCTGAAACAGGAGGCAGACAAAGGTGCTGAGTAGAGAGATGGAACCCAACCAAAGAGACCTGGCTAGGTCATGGGCAAAGAATGTCAAAACCCTGGCCTGGAGCCTACTGAACTAGAATCTAAGGCTTGGGCAAAAAACCTCATTCATTCAGAATCCATTAACTCTGATCATTTGGATGTGGCCTCGGCTGACCTTGCCATGGCTGGATGTGTGAAATGCAGTCCGGTTTGGAGGGAGGGGCCTGTGGGGACAGGCAATCGTGCTAACTGGGTGGCCAGGAGATCTGCTTCACCCGGATCTGACCACTTTGTTACTTTGGACACAGCACCTGCCTTCTCCAGCCACAACAGTCTTCTCTGTAAAATGACAGTGCTGGATTAGAAGCTGTTCCTGTCTCAGCTGATTCTAAGATTCTGTGATTAGTCACTTCCTTTGGGAAGTCTTCCCAATCCTCAAAGAATGTTTGCTGAATGAAACTGGTATCTGTGAAATTAAAGCATGCTTAATCAACCAAAGAGAACAAACTGTTTTAGACCATGTCAGAAGCATTCATTTCTATGCCCCAAGGAAATACAAAGCATTTCAGTTTTCACTCAAGTTGGTTCACAAGAATATTCATGTTTGTAGTTTGTTTTGGATATCTAAGTAGACTACATTCCTGAAATAAATAATACTATCATTACAGAGAGCAACTTGAGGCATCCACTATATGTCAGATTTTATACTATGAGCTTTATATACATTAACTTCTTGAGTAGCCACAGAAATGGTGTGATGTAAGTGTATCATCTCCACCTTGCTATGGAAAACTGCATATGAAATTCAGAAAGGTTAAGTAATTTGTCCAAGGTGACACAGCTAGAAGTCTAACTCTGTTCACTGTGGAGGCATCTGGAGCTAACCATCTATGAGTATGCTATTTGTCTTTCCTTATAGTCAACATTAACTTTTGAAAAGTTTATTGAGTTGTAACTGATATACAAACTATAGATAGTGCAAACTGATGAGTTTTGGTATTATTATACAACAGGGTATCACTACGATGAAGACAGTATACATCACCCTCAAAAATTCCCCTCTACTCTCTTCCCATCTCTCTCTGACAACCACTGATCTGTTTTCTATCATATTACTTTGCATTTTGTAGAATTTTATATAAATGACATTAGCACATATTCCTTTTTATCTGCCCTTTTCAGTGTAATTATTTTTAAATTAATCCACGGTATTGGGTTTATCAAGAATTCATTCTTTTTTATTGCTCAGTAATATTCCATTATATGGGCATGGACATGCTACTATTTGTTCATGTATCTATTGATGGATATTTGGATTATTTACTGCTTTTGTCCTTTACAAATAAAGCTGCTGTGAATGAGGCACAGCAAGTATTTGTATGTACAGTCATATATTGCATGGGGATATTTCCTGAGAAATGTGTCCTTAGGCGATTTCACCATTATGTGAATGTCACAGCATGAATTATATAAACTATCTAGTGTGGCCTATTAAACATCTAGCCTACATGGAACAGTCTGTTGGGGCCACCATAGTGTATATGCAGTCTGCCACTGGCCAAAAAGTCATTATATGACACACAAATGTAAATATACTTTCATTTTTCTTGTGTTGAGTGCCTAGGAGTGGAATGGCTGGATCATATGCTAAGTGCATTATTTACTTTTTAAGAAGCTACCAAATTTTTCCAAAGTAATAGTATCACTTTACATTTCTGTTGCTCCACATCTTCGCCAACACTTACATGCTCAGCCTTTTAATTTTAGACATTCAAGTAGGTTTATAGTCCTATCTCATTGTGGTGGTTTTCACTGTCATTTTCTTAACAACTAATGAGGTTTCCTTTCATGGGTTTACTTATTTTTTTTAATCTTTCGCTATGACATGAAAATTTGACAAAAATAATAGTGCTAGTTACCATTTAATAAACTGTTTCCTGTACTATGTTACAGGTAAGACACTAAGAGTTTTACATTTATTATATCCTTCCTTCTCATAACAACCTAGTGAGGACGGTAGTAATATCCGGCTTTACAAACGGGGAAACTGAGACTCAATGTGGTCTGGAAATTGTCTCATGTCACACAGTTAGTGGCAGGGCCAGGTTCCACTGCAGGCCACTCCTCTATATGCTAGAGGGTGTGCCTGCCAGTAACACTGCTCTTGTGCAAGGCTTGTATCTTACATCTCAGACAGAGTCAGGAGAGTGGGGCCTAACCAGATAACAGTGACAAATGTAACAGCGCTGCTGTCCTGCCTCTCACACAGTCATTCCCTGCCTGCTAGGAACATGGGAAAGTCTAGTCAAGATACAGTAGCTGAGACCCTGATCAATAGATCAATACCATATAGCACTAAAGGCAAAACAGATATCTGGAAAGCAGTTACTGAGAGTCTCGAATCTAAGGACTGGCATAAGAATATCAATGTTGAACACATTTGTGTTGTGCAGAAGGAATCACTTAAAAGAGTTTTATTTTTGCTCTTTAAGGCAGGTGTATTTCAAGCAGATGACACTTAGGCAAGAGTTAGAAATGTGTCTCAAGTTTTCTTTAGCCCAGAGACTATGTCCCAGCACGCAGGGCAAGGCTGGGAGGTGCAAGAGGATGTGTGAGCAGCTGTGAGCAGGCCGATCAGCCTCTATAGACCTCAGTTCCCTGGGCTTCAGAGGCTCATGTATAGGGGCTCATGTGGGATGGCCCCTCAATACACTTTCTGTACCTAGGATGCTTTTGTTCATATGTAAAGATTTGCAGGAAACACCAGAGTGGGTGTAAATGTGACAACATAATAAGCGCCCTACCTAAGTAGAATTTCAACTTTGCATTTTGACCCTCAAACCTTGGCTTTGAATTGTGGTGTTTATATACCATGACTATAGAATCATGCAGTCCTGCAAAGAACTGCATTCATGTTCAAAGAACAGCATTTGGATGTCCTGCCACCATCCATGAAGCTCCTAAGTTTCCTGCTGCTACTCACAATGTGACACCATCTGTGTTTCTTGCACGATCAGAATAAAGTCCAAGCTCCTTATTACCTTCCTTCTTCCTGAGGTCACCTCATGGACACATTTTTCCAGAGGCTTCACCTCTTTTTTCAGGTTCTTTCTGCTGCTAGGGGGGTCCTATTTTTTTCCACTTGGAGATCTTCTAATCTCTTAGAGCCCATTAAGAAGAAAGTCTCTCTTCTTTAAGCCCAAGATGGCACTGAAGGTCAAAGCTGCTTCTTATGAACCTCTCCAATCTATTCCCCTTGACATCTATCCCCTCCTACCCTTCAATTCTCTGCAACTGAAAATAACTCAAATGCCCGTTTTCCTTTATGTTGTTCCTCCAACCTGAAATGTCCTTTCCTGCTACTCTGGCTCTCTTTGGTCACCCATTAACATAGTTCAAGCTCTCCTTCCTCTGTGATACCTGCCCTGAGTGTTTCTGTGTAGAGGTGGCCTCTTAAACACCCCCTGTACCTGTGAACCCCTCTTCAATCATCCTTCCAACACCATGATTCCCTTGAAGGCAGGGGGTTGTCTTGTCCCTGACTGCCCGGTAAATTGACACAAGTGCCTGGTAAATTGGACACTCTGATGAATATTAATTAAAAGATTTCATGAATGAAGCCCAGAATTCCTAAGTTCACAAAGAGGAGTCTAGCAGTGGCAACAATCTCTGAGCAAATGTGTGGTCTCTCCAGACTCATCTCTTAAGGAAGCCAAATTCATTGGTTTGTTTACATTCCGAACCATATCTATAATAAGCTTAGTTTATGAACATTTGAACAGGATGTAAGAACCCTATGGATGGCAGCTGAGTCATTCCCAAGCCTGCAGACACATCTAAAGTGGTCAAGGAGATAAAAACCTGTCTGGCTTTCTAAAAAATCCCAAACCACCCCTGTCCAGCCAGGCTGAATGAAGAACCAAGGGCCCCTCCCTCTTGGGCTGAGTCAGTGGCCTTTGTCGGCTCTGTGACTCACCCTGCTGCTCACAAACCCCCTGAACAGTTGGGAACATGGCCCAGGTGTGTGGTCTGTTCCTCTCCTTCACGTTCGGAATGGCACCCATGGTGACCACAACATAGGGATGAGGGTGATTCTTCCTGCCTCGTTAGAAGGCAGGAGTGAGTCAATCCTGACTTCACTGTGGCTCTGAGGTGGGAACTGGATAAGTCAAATCAGATTTGCAGTCAGGAAACTAGAACTCCAGGGCCTCCCTGGTGGCACAACAGGTTGAGCGCAGAACCATGAAGCTATCGGCAGCCACTGCAGCCAAGGAGCTTCCCACATGGCACAGCAGACCTCTCCTGCCTCACCCGCTGCTCCCCTCAGCAGTGTGTTTCAGTGCATCTGCCTGTTCTGCTCCCTGCTCTGTCTCTGGTGAACCCTCTCACTCCCCCCACCTCTGGCCTATACCCCAGCTTATATGCATCAATAAATAAATCTTTAAAAAAAGAAAAGAAACTAGAACTCCAAACTTGACATGTGCTCTGGCTGTCACAGAGGGTTCAAGTCCTACCATATGGCCAGTGACCAGCCATGGGTCACATTACTGCACATTTCCCAGGCTCATTTCCTTAGCATGAAGTGAAGTTAACACCCTTCTCCTGGGTTGGCTGGGAAGAGACAAAGAGATTAGATGCTGTTACACAGTAGGAGTTCAAGACATGTCAGACACTATCTCTGTCACTGTCGCTCAGAGGGAAGACCCTTGAGGTGGGACCCTTCCTTCTCTGAGCCAAACTAATTTCTCTTCTAGACCCACAGTACAGGGGTCTAGGGTATGTGACGTCCTGTGAGTGTGAGTGTGAGTGTGAGTGTGTGTGTGTGTGTGTGTGTGTGTGAGAGAGAGAGAGAGAGAGAGAGAGAGAGAGAGAGAGAAAGAGAGAAAATAAGAGAAACTTTTTTATATTAGTTCCCTTAATGGAATAACACAGGTTTAAATATTTTGATCCCAACCTGCTGAGTTCCATATATTATTTTAAGAGCTTATCTTTGTCTTTGAACTCTTTCAATAACCGCAAATCCTCCTCACAATAAAAGGTAAAGGTTTTTTCCCTCCTGATGATGGAACATACACAAAAATGTTAAGTCCTATTCTTTGTATTGAAATTCTTTGATGTTTCTGATAAAATAGATTGGAAAGGGTTGGAACAGAAAACCATTCCCTTTATCTAAGTGACTAACACCTCTTTTTTTATATAAATATATATTTTTATTGTTATTTATATCTTTTACATTTTGTATTCCCTTTGGATAACCCACCACCAATTCACCTGTGATCCATCTCCATCGTCCCTTGTGTCCTTTTCTACTCCATTTTGTGCCCTTATACTCCCCCTCCCCCCACCCCATGTGTCTCTCTCCTATTTGGTTTCCCTATAGTCCTGTTATAAGTGAAACCATTCGATATTTTTCTCTTTCTTTCTGGCTTGTTTCGCTGAGTATGATCCCCTCTAATTCCATCCATGTCGCTGTGACTAACACCTCTTAAGAGAAGTTAGCCTGTGGTCTCCCGAGAAGGGCAGGAGTCCGGAGTCCGGCAGGGCAGCCTTTTGCCTGGACCCCTAAGCTGGAACAGGAATCAAGTCATCAGTTCGTGGAGCCAGCACTTCCCAAAGAGTGTTTGAAGGAACCCTACTTTTTGGAGATATTCTGCAAACAATTTTTAGAAGCCTCTCCTGTTGGAATTTAGAAACTTTTAAGTGCTATTTACCTCTCTGGGAGATTTGCATTGGCATAGTTAAGGCTCTCATTGTGAGAACACGTTTAACCTGCCTAATCTGGCATTTCTCAAATTTATTTGGACACAAACCAGGTTTTTTTGTGAAGTTCTTCAGGAGGAAAAAAGCTTTTACGCCACATCACACACCCATGTACCTTCTCCCCGCCCCCAATACACACACAATTAGGAAAGAATACTTGAAATCCACTTACAGGAGTCAGTATGGAGCAGAGGTATGTATGGAGTCAGAGGTATGTACAGGAGTCAGTATGGAGCAGTATGGACAGCGTGCAGTACAGGGTATATCCTAATTCCACCAGCCGTGTAGCCTTGGTGATATTCCTGAACCTCCCAAAAACTTTCAGTGCCTTACCCTTGCCATAAATGAAAACGGGACTGACAATGCCCCCTTCTACAAGGGCTCTGTGTGCGCCAGGTGAGAAGAAACCCACATAAGAGCAGCGAGCACGTGGCAGTAATTTTTAAAATTTGACACTCCCTCCACTGTCCTCTTTGCAAAATCACAAGTAGAGACATTTGAAAACATACTGGTCATTTTTTTAAATGCTCATAAAACTGTAAATCAAATTATTTTGCGTAAGAAGCTATCTTGGCTATCATGCCATTACCTAGTCTGCACGTTTTCATAAATAGAGTCATCCAGGAAAAAAATGGCAGAGCTGCTTTAATACATATCCATGTGAACTAGACCGAGTATTTCATACAGCTATCTGGAATTTAATATCAAGGAATTTGCCCGTGTCAAATATTACTTTATTTAACGGAATGTGGTATCACTTGATACAGTCATAAAATGCATTCCTATCAAAATACAGCTGTTATTAACATTACTAACAACTGCTTTATCCCAGTGAATTTTATTGAAACCATAACGATGGGCACTTTTGAAATAAGTGTCCCTGCCTAATTTTCAGAGGCCTGTCTCCCACAGAGAGTTCAGACGATAATTCCACTGGGCTTTCTCACCAGGTAGAATGAGGAGTTTTAAAACGCTTCAAAGAGAGTCATCTTGAGGTCACTAATAATTAAATAGCAGCTAAAGGAATAGAATCCAGAAATGTGTAATCTTTCCTGGCTCTGGAGTAAAAACAGCTACCGGTGAGGCAGTGCCTCTGTGGGGGGAGCCGATCTCAATCTGCAGCGGGAGTCCCTTCAAGCTGAATGTCTATTTCAAAATACCCATTAAAAGTCTATGATGGACTTTAATTATGAGAGGCAGATGATAAGAGTCTAGTTCATTCCCTCCCGTTGTCTGGGGTGGTTTAGAGCTGCCAATCATCACCCCCTTCAAAGAGGCCCAAGGTGCGGATACTGCTTTAAAAAGGATGACTGAACTGAGAGGGCAGGGCTCCAACCCCACAGGTGGTGTAACAGAAGCATGTTAAATAGGTGTTAAATCAGCTGGGGGTGGGGAGGGAGAAGGGGCCTGAAAGGTGCACTGAAGGGACTTCTTGCTGAAAGCTGGGATGGTTTTCCTAGTAGCTGGACCGAGGAAACTCCTCATCGCTACACCTCATCCCTCCATTCCTGAGGCCCCTTTGCCACTTCCCCTCACCTCTACTCTCCCTGGGGTGATTTCACATGTTACCTCTGAGCTAGTAGGAGGCATTAGACTACACACACACACAGAGGACAGCAGAGAGAGGAGCCCACCTTAGTGGAAGGAGTCAGAAAGACCTGAGTTTGAATCTTAACTTCCTCACTTCCTGCTGTGTGGTCTTAGGCAAGTTACTTAAACTCTGAGCCTCCATTTTCTGTCTGTAAAATGGAGGTAAGAATAGCTGCCACCCAAGCTTCATGTGAAGCTCCTGGCTCGTAAAAGGGTCTAATAATGTCATTCCCCCCATGGGAAGACAGAAGCCCCACAGCCAATGTTTGTCTGCCTCCATTGTTTCCTCATAACAACTTCCTCTACCCCAAGAGAGAGACTTGCTAGAGAGCCCAGCTAAGAAAGAAAAATGTTAAATAATTCAGAAGCACTAACATCAGGTCTGAGGTAGGTATAAAAATAGTCACAAAACACCACACTCCTCTTGTTTTCATTACAGCAAGCCTGGCTCCCTGGTAAGAACAGGAGGAGCTAGTGTCTGCCTGAGGCTGGGGCCCGGCCGCGGGCAGGGAACTTCGTCAGGCTGCTGTTTAGTTTCTTGTAATAACTCAGCTTTGTGCAAAGGCAAGCAGTCATCTGCTTGTCACCTCTAGATTCTAAACCAGCTTTCGATCCGCTGGCTCATTTTGGATTTGACAGTACACAGTACACTCAGCGAGGCCACTGGAATAGAATTCTCCATGTCCTGCCTTCTGTAGAGGACCATCTGGCAAGCTCCCCAAGAAGGCTAAGCCTGAGCCTAAAGCTTAGGTTCAAAGGAGAAGGCTGGTGGGCTGCCCAGAGCCCAATTCCTCCAGGGGTCCCAGACCAGTGACTTGTGTCACCCAGAGAATGATGTTGACCCTAAAAGTCTATTCTGGAATGAGAACAGTCCAACCAGAAGGCTAACATTTATTCACACCTACTATATGCCAAGTACCCTGCTGGGTAATTTACCTCTATCACTTCTGATGACTCTCACAACACCCTCCCCACCGCAAATGAATTGATAACCTCCATGTTTCACAGGTAAGGAGATGGAGACTCAGAGAACTTAAGAGACGGTCCTCTGAGTTCTAGCAAAGGGATGGTCTGGCTTCCAAACCTGTGCTCTTTCCCCTGCTCTCTGCAGGAGCAGAACATGTGGTAGCAAAAGGCCTTCATGAAATATTCAGTTGCATTTGTAGCTACCGTCTCCAAATTGGAACGCTTACTCAGTGTATTCTTTCTCGCAAGGGCGCTGCATGGAAACAAATTTCCAAATCATACTTAATAAGACAGGGAAGTCGGGCCTGTGGTTGGTCTGCTCCGGGTACAGGGGCGAGTCTATGCATGTACTGGGAGCAGTAGGCACAGGGAGAGTTAAAAAGGAGACGCCCCTCCAACACACACACAGACCTCTGCTTCCAGCACCTGAGGGGCTCACACAGTCTCTCTGTCTGCCTTCACGGGAGAAAAGAGGCGGTGATCAGCAAGTTGAGGAGCCCGTGGGTAGAGGAAAGAGGAGGAATAATCAGGATCATCATATTTCTTGTCCTTTTGTTCTCATACTTCAAGTCTGACCGCAAACACATCTTTCTTTTCGAAGCTTTCCTCGCCTCTCTGTCGACCTAGAGAGTTTTTTCAGATGTGTGCAGGCTCAGTGCTAGAAGCTTCATGAAGGTTATTCCATTCACCCTGAGAGCAGGTGTTCCTACTCCATTTTAAAGAGGATGGAACTGAGACTAAGAGGTTATTTAATCTGCCAAAGGTCACCTAAGTTCACACAGTAAATCTCAACCCGGGCAGCTCCCCACCGCACAGAATTAGCTAGTCGGTGGTGCCAAAGTTGCAAACGCCCAGGATGCACACATGTGGCCATCCGGGACTTAAACTCAGGTCAGTCTGACTCTGCAGTTCATGGGGTAATGTAATACTCTTAACTGAATCATAAGAACCCTGAGGACGGAGCAGACTCGCCTGCTTTTCCATCCTGCATGGCACTGAGCACAGGGCACAGCTCAGTCAGCAAACCCTTGCTGACTGATTACTGATTAAGCGATAAGCTTAATATGATGCGTGGGATCAAGATGAGCAGCTCCACCAAAAGCAGTTAGTCATTCTGTACCTGAATCTTTAAAGAAGACACGAGTCCAACCTTCCAGCCTCTCTATGCCTTGCCAGCCTCTGCTTATCCTCCTTACCTGATGAGGAACTCACTCCCTTTAATGGATGGTCTAATAGTCTATGGAGTATTCTTCCTGAGGCTGAACTGAAGTCTGTTTCCTTGGGGAAAGTCTGCTGGTTAGTTTCTAAGAACACAACTCCCCAAATCCAGATTCCATTGTCCTGAGTCTTGGGATAGTAAAGTAAAAAAGCAGGCACTTGAGTCTGTGTTCCAGAAAGATCCAGATTTAAATCCTGGCTACACTGCTCATAAACTTGGTGACAGAGCATAGCAAGTCGCCCCAGTTGTGCTCTCAACACACAGCAGGGGTCCCCATGCATCTTGGGACTCAGATGGCATAGCTCTCTCAGTTGGCAGGGTCTGTTCAAGTGGCACTCGTACTCTGGTGTGAACTCCATGACATCTGCTAGCCTTACCCACATCACATCCTCTCTTTGGCCTCTGCCTGCCTGTCTCTGGGGTCCTCTTCTGAACAAGTGAATTTCATTCCATGATTATTAAGGGGATGGGAAACTGAGATGGGTGACAACAACAAATCAGGAAATGACAACCATGAGAGTTACCATAGTAACACTTAAACTCGAAAATTTCCAAGAATGTGCTGTAAATTATAAACACACGCATACACACACACACACACACACACACACACACACACACACACACACACAGATGTGGGAGTCTTAGCAACCTGCTATGATGCCTGAGACCAACACCCATACGCTATTGTAGAAGTAATTTCCCCACCCTGTTTCCACCTCCAGAGGTGGGTTATGAAGGGAATCCTTCCCTTCTAGGAACCCAAATTAATTCTTGCTATAAGGCGTCACTCAACAGTGCAGGCAGGTGTGGGAAGAAGCTAAACATCTTGTATTAAAAGTTTTGGCTGAGAATTCAGACTTCTGAAGATGGTGCCTATCTTGCTTCTGCCACACAGTGGATGGGCAAGTTGCCCACCCCTGACTTTGCTGAGAACTAATTATAAAGGCTCATGGGGAGTGATGCTGGCTTTATGGCCAGGCGGGTTCAAGCAGGAACCCCGCTCCCTGACTCACTGGTGGGAGGGCTGTGGGCAGAATGTCAAGCCTCTGACCACCTCCTTTATTCATCTGTAAAAATGGAAATAAGGCCTCTGCATGTTGTGAAGACTAAATGGGGTGGATGACACTAAGTGCTGCGCACGACTCAGTGAAGATGAAGACACTCTTCTAGGCACTGGGGTTACTCACTGAGCAAAAGTCATGGGAGAATAGACAAGTGGGAGAACAGCCAAACCATGTATGAAGACAGAACTTTGCCCCCCCCCTCCGTCAGCTCTTGGTCAATAACCCGCTAGCTCTCCTGATGTTTGTCCCGATTTCCACCTCAGTTCCAACAAAAGAGCCAAGTTCGATTCCTAAACCAACCACACAAGAAGCTTTCCTTCCAGACAGCCAATCTGCAGCTTCCTCAAGCCTACAGCCTCCAATCCGAGCAGACCTAAAGGACTCATTTTTCACTGTGATACTTCCCCTCTCCCTGCCTGCCTGTACATGTAACAGAAGGCAAAGGATGCAGGTTAACTCCCAGGGAATAGCAAGCTCTGATTAGATAGATGCTGTTTGTTCTCCTTTGGGTGCTCTTTATTTATTCCCACAGTCAATAAGCATAATAAAAAAGCAAATTATATAATATGCCCTGCCTTTGACCTCCCCCCACCCTCAGATTATTCTTAATGCAGCAGCTAGTGTGATTTGTTAAAATTATAAAACACAGTATTGAACACTATGGTAGGTCTTATGGAGCAGGTAACTGGTAAAGGCTCCCAAGGGGGCAGCTAGCCCTGCAGATGTCCAGGGAAATGGCATCCCAGGCAGAGAACAGCCTTATGGCAGGAGTGAGCCTCGAATGTTCCAATAGAGCAGGGTAAGTGAGGAAAAAAGGGCAGGACAGAGATGCAGGGGAGACCTCGACATGGAGGAGGGCTCTGAGGGTGGTTTAAAGACCTTGAACTCTATTAGGAAGCAAATGGAGAGCTATTGCAGACTTTTGAACAGGAGAGTGACATGATTTTGTCTTGACATGATCACTTGGCTGCTGTATCAGGAATAATCTTCAAGGAGATGAGGACAGAAGCAGGAGCCCAAAGCCAGAAGCACTGCCAACATCCAGGTTAGACAGGGTGGGAAAAGGGGGGAAGTGGGCAGCTTCCAGATACTCAGCTGATCCTTGAACAAGGTGGGGGATGAGGCATCAACTCCTCCCCCCAGTTAATAATCACTATATAACTTTTGACTCCTCAAAACTTTTGACTATAGTCATCTGTAGGTCTTCATCAGGGACTGGTTTCTGGACCCCTGCGTATACCAAAATCCAAGGATGCCCAGGTCCCTACAGTCAGCTCTCCACATCTGAGAGTTACACATCCACAGATTCAACCAACAACAGGGATTGGTTAAATCTATGAACAGGGAACAGTGGATAGGAAAAAAAAAAAATCTGCATGTAAATGGATTAGGGAAGTTTAAACCCTTGTTGTTCAAGAGTCAACTGTATACTGATGATGAGTTTGAGGTTTGAGAGACACTGTGTTAGTAACTTTCTTCTCCTTTTTTCTCTTTCCCTTAAAAGTACAGCTACTATTACAAATCCAAAAGCAAAATGGGGTCTCGGTCAACCCAAATGGCCTAAAGACCATCTCACTCAGTGTGATGTGTTCAACTGGCCAGGAGTTGGGGTGCCAGTGAAGGGCTCTCTGACCTGGACTTCCCTAGTGATCACCTGGTACTCCTGATGAGTGATGATCCCCCACATAAGATGAGAATGAGGATCACTTCCCTGATCAAACTCTTGCCAGAGTGGAGGAATCTTCAATATGGCTCAATCTTTCCATAAAAGGCTATATGAGGGGACTCCCTGGGCTTAGGGGTTAAGTCTCAGCAGTATCACCACTACAGTCCTGAGCCCAGTCAGGGAGCTAACCCACAGATGGCAGACCAGACCTCTCCATGTCTCACCCACTGATCCCTTAGCGGCGTATTTCAGTAAATCCACCTGTTCTGCTCCTCACTCTGTCTCTGGGAAATCCTCTCACCACCACTCCTCACCCCCACGCCGTTCCTCTGGCCTACACCACAGTTCTTCTACACAAAAACTTAAAAAATAAAAATAAAAAGCTATATGATTCTTGACCTAGCAATTTCAAAAAAAGAAACAGGACTGAAGGGAATAGACAAGTACATAAAAAATGTCAACCTTGGTATTATTTACAGTGATGAAACATTTAAAACAACAAATGACAATATATCCTAATGGTGGAATACTATGCAGCTATTAAAAGTTATGCTGGAGAGAAAATGCAATGGCATGGAGAAATAATCATCATATCTTAACATTACATTTTAATGTTAAAATTGTATCTTAACATTACAAAACAACATGTACAAGCTGCTTCAAACAGTGGTGGGGAGCAGGACTGTATGCAGATAAAATACAGGGGAGAAAACCAAACTACTTCTATGTGGCGGGATTATGGGTTAGTTTTATTATTTTTCTGGGTTACCTGGGTTTTTTAAATTTTCTATTGTTTACATGTATTATTGGAATAATGAGAAGAAACACATTAAGTAAAAACATGATAGACATTATAAAATTTTCAAATTAATACCCTAGTAACAAAGAGCACACCCTATTCCAGAATGTGCCATGAGACTGGATGAGTTTGAGGATATAACATTAACACCTGACACTGAAACCCTTCTGTGACACCAGGACAATGGCCTCTACTTACTACATGTGCTGTCACCCTGCAGCTGCCACCACCGAGGCCACCACAACACTGCCACAACAGTGGCCCATTTGCTCTATGACTCTCCATCTGGTACTCCTGAGCTCTGGGGGGGGGGGGGGGGGGGGGGGGGGGGGGGGGGATGCGGTGGAGGAAAGAGCAGAAGCAGGAAAGAAAAAACAATTTGTCACATCAGCATCTCCTGGGACTTGTAGAAATGTAGAATCTCGGGCCTACCCTCCAACTGACTGAACCAGAACCTGCATCTTAACAAGTTCCCATGTGGAGACATGCAGATTTCAAAAGCTCTTTCCAGAACACAAAATATCTTCTAGTAGGTGATCTTGAGGTGAATTCAGGGAAAAAAGGATCCACTAGGGAAAGGACTGCTCAAGCAAATATTAATTATCTAAACAATGTAAAATCACCCAAACTATCCAGAAGTGCAGTGTCTCGGGATCCTTGGGCAATGTCATGTCTCCAGCACAAACTCTGGAAAGCTACTACTGTCTGATCAGCCTTTCAGAGGAAGCAGATGGAGAGCAGGTATTCCCTCTTCTACCCGAACCTTGAGGTCCGGACAACTGGGTGGAGGCTGGCACAGGAATGGTTAATAGGGCTCTGCCTAGAAGTAAACATAAAAGGAGCAAAACCAGGTCAAAAGATCATCACGGCATCCCCAGGCAAGGATTCAGCCTGATTCCTCACTGGGAATGCAACCATGTTGCAAGGAGGAGAGGGCAGGCGAAAAGAGAAGACTGCTGCTCTGCGCCAGATGCCCCAGTTTGCCAGAAGGGGAGGAGGGGTGGCAAGATGCCTTGAGTACTGTATCTGTAGTCCCGTGGCTCGAATAAATTAGGTCACCTCTGTCAGACATAAATTACTCAATATGGGATCCCTGTACCTTCTTGGAAGGGAGGGAGCAAGCACTTCCTAAGGCTCTCTTCTCTGCACCATTTCTCAACCCTGCCTGCACCATCTCATCAGCTGGGGAGCTTTATGAGTTCTGATGCCGAGGGCCCATGAGTCCTTGGGGAGCTCTCTGGGTAGGGTCTGGGTGCTGCTTTGCAAGAGCTCTCTGTAATCCTAAAGCGTGGCCAAGGGCTGGATCACTGTGTTGGGCACTATGCTGGAAATCTAAATCTAGCACCTAGCAGCAACTCACGGAAGCAGGTAGAGAAATATTCTGACTAAGTTGTGCAGGAAGGAAAAGTCACAGAGCATAAGTTGGAACCAGTATCGAAGGGTCTAAATCTAGAGCCTGTTGGCTTCCCCATTTCTGCAGGCACCTCTGCTTTCAGGGAGTAGAGATGCCAGAGTCTCAGTCTCCAAGTCTGACCTGCTCGAACCTGGGAATTCCTTTAGACCCTCCCCACACCTACATCCACCACTGAATTGTACTGACAGTCACGCCACACTCCAGAGGCCACATCAGAGGACCAGGAGCCATGTGGGTGAGGAGCTAACAGGAAAACCATAATGCCAAGAGCTGCCATTCACATGGACGATGCTGCCTGTTAGGTGTACTGCAAGTCACGTCACCAATCCCACATCAGTCCGCTGGTGCAGGCCCGTCTATTTTATAAATGAGAAAAAAAAAACAAACCAACAAAACCAAATAATGGAAGTTCAGAGACATTAATTTACATGAATTCATATAGTTACCAGGAGACAAAGCAGAGAGTGCAACCCAAAATCTGCTGGCATTTCCCACAGCCTTGAAGCACTTAGAAAGCACAGAAGTGAGATACAAGAGAGAACCATCCACTGTCCAGCAAAGGGAAACCAGGACTTAGCTGGCCCTCAGTAAGGTCCTTGGAAATAATGATGTTGATTCAGCAATGACAAGGACTCACAAAAGTGTCACCAACATCCTTTTGTGTTATTCCTCCCAACAGCGCTTCCACTCACTCATTACTGTCCCTACTCTATCGATGAGGAAGGTAAGGCAAGGAGTCATTAAGTAAGTCGCCTGTGGTGCCACAGCTGATGACATAGCTACAAAGTGTCAGAACTGGGAGTTGTGGCTGCCTACAGATTTGGCACCTTTCAAGCTGCTGGAGAGGTGAAGAGCAGCATATGTCTCAAGGTAGCAAAAGTGAGTCGGGCTCAGGGTCCTGCAGAGTTCCCCAGTCATGGTTCTAGGGGGGCTTCCCCGTGCCGCTATTAGGCAGTTTAGAGCTACTTTTTAATTAGGTGGGGTTTTGTTTTAATCAACCTGAAAAAAATTAATGTCCATTTTGTTTATTCCTTGAGAGGGATGAGTAGCATGCCTGCCAATGTTGAGGCATTTCCACAGCACGATACTTAAGTGCATTCCAGGGAAATGACAGAAAGGAAAAGAGCCCAAGCAGCAATAGAGCTTCTAATCCTGTAACAGACCAGGCAAAACATGGAGCCCCAAATGGGCCCAGTCGAAGCTCTGCCATTCACAAGCCCCTGTGACCGGACTCAAATGGTACAACCATGGGATGCTGTGTTCTAGATGGTACCCCAGAACCTAAAACCACTTGCATCTGTATTTATACCCATAAGTAGCAGATTTTCTACTAAACACTTAATCTTTATAACCATGTGGTCTGAGATGGGATCTATAGCTTCCCTGATTTTATACAGGAGGACACCGAGGCAGAGAACTGTTGCCCAAGGTAACAAGAAAGTGAGGGTCAGGGTCTGAGCCAATTCTTTTGCATTCCAAAGCTGATGGATATTCTTCCTAATACTCTACACTACATCACCTCAAAGTATGTAGTAGAGAGTGGACTTAAGTATCCAGAAAAAGGAATTAAGATTCAATATTAGGAAGTACATCCAGGCCTTAAAGACAGACAAACACTATACTTGGATAAGCCATAAAATTCAAATTGGTAGAAAGGACATATTAGCAGCTGGGAGTTTCTTTTTTTAATATTATTAATAACACTGGAATGGACACAACACAGAAGAGAGCTCAGAGCCCCAGTGGGACATGTGGTTGTCAACCCTTTTAGGTTGGTTCCATTCAAAAAAAAAAAAAACAGAAGAAAAAGATAAAACCTAATAAAGGAAAAACCCAAAATGACCCTCCCCAAACCACCAAAAATTCTATTATTTCACAGGATACCCTCCCCCTTAATATTTTGTCTATTTCATTTTCAATTCATGACTACTTTCCAAATTATATTTAGAAATCCTGAACACAGGATTTTTTCCTAAACATAAATTTTACTGTTGCATTTTCTCCAGGTCACAAAAGTTCATTTTCAAAAACAACATATAAACTTTGTATAATATTTCACTGTTTGGCTCTGATATATTTTATTTATCTAGCCTGTTATTTATCTTTTTTAATATTATAAATAACACTGCGATGGACATTCATATTCCTAAATCTTTTTTGCCCATCTCTGATAATTTTCTTTGGCATGATTCCTAGAACTGGAATACTGGACTAAAGGAAGTTTCCAGGACTACTGTCAGTTATGCCAAATTGCTTTCCTAAAAGGGTGTATTAATTTGCATTTCTACCAGTGGCAAAGGAGAGTACCTGTCTCCCAGCACTCTCTCCTGGATCCAACATTGTCTTAGAATTAATCTTGGCTAATAAGAGAAGTGAAAAATAGTAGCATGCATCTGTGATGAGGCATGGAGTGTTTAAATAACCTACCTCTAGTCATAAAACCAGGATCAGGATCTGGAATCCAGTCATGTATCTCTAGGACTTGGGTCCCAGCCACTATCCCAAAGTACTATGTCACAGCTTGTCTTATGTAGCTGTTACCATGGGTCAGTCATTGTTTTTTAAATTGTCCTGAGCATTCCACAAGGACAGGGATCTTGATCTGATTCTCTGATGCACCCACACTTCTAGAACAACAAGGCCCAATGGAACTTCCTAAGATAAAAATGTTCCATATTCACATTGTCTAACACAGTGCCCACAGGATGTTATTAATTTTATATCATTTCAATTAAATTTAACTTACAACTAAGTGACCATCATGTCACATTACTTAGCCCTAGAATATCTAACATGACATACAATTAAATATTAAGTGACAAACTCATGCCATCTCTTATTTCCACCATATTTCCTGAAAGGCAAGAGTTTGCTTCTTCCCACCCCACCCCCCAACCCTACTTCTGTGTGTCCATTTGTTCTCTCAAATGCATGGTTAACGCTATTTATCTGCCATGGGTTGGGGGAGTGACATAAAGATCTGCTAATTACTGTTGGCAAAGAGCTGCTATTGTACCTGGTTCTCAGAATAAATGCTCCTTAATAGAATGCTTAAATGACCAATGCTCATTCAGAGGCCACTGCAGAGCTGGGTTTATTTAGTTAAAAAGCTGATTTCTCTAACTCACCTTGAACTGGACCCTTCTACCGTGGAGCTCATCAACAAAAATACCCTTTATTTGAAAGATTCCACAACTGAGAAGATAATGAAATTTACCTTTGCAATGGTTTTGATGTCACAGTTTGATGAGTAAATTAATAATACAAACAAGATTGGGGAGGGTGGATATTTAACCAACTTGAACAAATTGCTTTTAAGCTCTTAAGCACTTTAATTGCTTGCATGATAATGATGCAAATTTTTAAATGTCTTGATCCACTTTCAAACTAGGCCTGGTAAAAGGATCTCTGAAAGCAAACACTTTGGTAAGCACTCAGCCTTGGCATTCTAGAAAGCTGCCATTCCAGGAAAAACAAGAGTTTGGGAGCCAGAGAGAGACCAAGTGTTACAGGGCAGGGAGAAGGACACCCCAAAACCCCCCAAGCCTGCCTGCTCTAAAAAGGTTCTGCCATCAGCAGCATCAAGACAAACATAAGCCCTTTAATGGAAAGGAACTTTAATATAATTAGTATGTAACAAAGAAAAGACAAAGAATATAGTTTTCAAACCAAGCACCCAAAGTAACCCATCCCCTCCTGTGTAAAAATCTACCCAAACAGGAGTGGCCCAAAGCAGGGCCCGAAAGCCTGCCACAAGCCTAAAGCACCTTCTGGTGGAGACCCATCAAAAAGGGTCAGAAACAGCCAAACAAGTCTGGGGGGAAAAGAGCAAAATCACTACCAATATAAAAGCTGCCACTGTTAACCTCCCCAGGAGTCTCTCAGCCACATCTGTTTCAACCAGTCCAGGATCAAGAAGCAAGTGCAGCTTCTTCACATGTGTCTCTGCTCCGTGTGCCTCCTCCAGGTCTCCTTCTTGCTCTTCCTCCTGCTTCCTTTCTTCTCCAGTTTCTTCTCTCTAGCTTCTCCTTCTCCCAGCTCAGCCCCACCCTCCCTTGGGTGGGGCAGGGAACCTGGAACTTCCCCTTTTCCTGGGGACCACCCTGTTACACTATGATCAAATGTCAGTCCTTGATGTGTGATCTGGCCCGAGGGTTTTGCCTCACTGAGCCCCAGTTCCTGCATGTGGGACACTGGGATAATAGCAGCCACCTCACACACAGAAGGCTCTGGACACACTTGTTTTGCTCTTGCCCCACTCTGCTACCTCTCTTTAGCTACTCTAATCTTGTGGGAAGAGAGAATTGACACTCTCCCTCCCCACACTGATGAAATGAAGATATCAATTCTCAAAATCGAAGAGGAAATGTATCCCTTTATAGTGCCAATGTACAAGTATTAGACAGCTCCTTTTGTTGTCTACTGACCATTATTATCACTTTATGAAATAATGTCAGCGTGGGAAGCAACCTGAAACCGAGCTATTCCGAGAGTGGACAAAGGCCGCAGCACAGCATCACCTGGGAGCTAGACCCCAGGCCACACCTACTAATTCAGGACTTGCATTTTAAAGAGTCTTGGGTGATGTGTCTATATGTGGGCATGTATATTAAAGTGTAAAGAGCACTACCTTTCAAAACATCAAATCCACTGGGCCTCCCTGGTGGCACAGGGGTTAAATTCTCAGCACTACCAAGCTATTGCCAGCCACTGCCACATGAGTTCGATCCCAGGCCAGGGAGCTGACCCACACGGTGCAGCAGACCTCTCCTGTCTCCCCACTGCTCCCCTCAGCAGTGTATTTCAGTGGCTCCTCCTGTTCTGCTCCCCACTCTGCCTCTGGTGAATCCTCTCATCCCCCATACCTCTGGCCTAAACCCCAGTTCTTATATGCATAAATAAATAAAATAAATCTTAAAAAAAAAACAAACAAACATCAAATCCACTCTCCTCTCCCAACCTAACTTTATAGAGTAGGAAACTGATTACAGGAATGGATAAGAGTTTCACCATAATCCACCATGCATTAACTGTAACCCATCTGCTTAACTGTCAAGGGATTCAAAGACCAGAGTGTTTTAGAAATAAACAATCATTCCACAGCAAGAAACCCTGCTCTTTAAGAGACAAACATCCTTAAAACCTAACAATCTCCAGGATCTTGATTAATTGATGGCATCTGGTTCCCCACCCTCACCCCACCCCACAATGCGCAGGCTACAGCACTAGCATCTCCAAAGCAAAGGCAGGACCCCAGGGGACAGGGAGTAGGTGGTACCAGACCAGCTTCATTTGTGTCCTGCTTCCTTTTTGTTTTCCAAATGAAAGAAAACCCTTGATTTGATGTTCCAAACATGACAAAAGAACATTTCCTCACCTTCCTTAGTGGAGGTATCAAAGGTGTTACCTGAACTCCTGTGAGAATTCAGTCTTGGTGACCAGTGAAGTTTCCTCTGTGGTGACCTCTCTATGGAATCTAAAGGAATGCCTGATGTCCCCTGCAATGCATGGGGACACCTTGAAAATGGGAGGATTGGCCTTCCCCCATTGGCTCCACTGAATTCTTTGTCAGATGGCGAGTCATCTAACCCCAGGAATAAATCTTTCTGGGTCACTGAAATCTGACACCTGAAAGAGTGAGAAGGACAAATATATTTTCTGATTGAACCAGTTCTTGCAAGGATGGGATGAGATGTCCACCCACTTCCACTCTGGAGATGGTAGAAAAACAAGTTGATTTTATTTATTTATAGTATCCTGGGACCTTGCAGAGACTTGGGTTGATCTTCTCCGTAAAATACCATGAAGCAGGCAGGTATAAGTTCATGGTGGGTTATTCTCAACTGTTTTCTTTGTAGGACTTTAAGGCTTCTGAACCAAAGGAAAATGGAGAGGGCAAGGATGGGGAATCCACATTATCAGCAAATGCTGAAGACGAACACACACACACACACACACACACACACACACACACACACCCTGAGGAACTGTTTGTCATTCACCACAATGCTGAGGAACATATTTACATATTTCAACTCCAACGCTGGCTGAAGCACTACAGAGAGTGATGATTCGATGATTCCAAGACAGCCAGGGAAGAAAAATGTTCTTCGAAAAAGGATCTGCCTATCAGTACAGCAAAACAGCTCAAAGATATGCAAATTCCTTTCCAGACCTTTGATTGTCACCTCTCTAGCCCTCCTCTACCTCCACTCCCAAGCCTGCAAAGGGCTCCCAAGTGAACCACCATATCCTGGAGAAAAGATGAAGTAGAAGTCAATTACCCTGCCAAGTGCCATGGGAGAGAGTCTCAGCAAGCCAATTGCCTTTGACCCTGCAATCTTACCATTAATTTATCTTAAGGAAATATTAAACTTGCACACTATGCATTTTACTTTTGCTTTGTAATAATAAAAGACTAAAAATAAACAAAACATCAAAATTTGGGTCCTGTTTTATATAAAGTATGCCATATTTGGATTGTGCGTAGTCATTACAAATGTTGCCTTGGGGGAAGTTATAACACAGACAGATGCATCATTAAATGAAAATAAGCATTCAAAAACCCTAACTATGATCTAATTCGTCTACAGTCATAAAGAAAAATCACCAGGTACAATCAAAATGTGGTGAGACTTGTCTTCCTTTTGTCTTTCTCTACATTGTCTTATTTTGTTACAGTGAACATACATGGTTGTGGCAAGCAGAGTAAGACAATAAAAATTATATAAAAAGCTATGTAGTAATAAATACATAATCCACAGATGTCTAAGTGTATTATGTTTACACCTTTTGATTGGAAGCTTTCCTTATTGAAAACTATAAATTCAGGGATCCAACCCTGCTTGATTCCCTGGGAACTGGGGCCTATGTGACTTACAAAGTGGCCCCCATAGCAGTCTGTCAACACAAAGCAAAGATGGAGTGATTCAGGTTTCAATTACAATAAGCCAGGCTGATAGACCATGTATGAAGGCAGGTAAAAATCAGCCCCTTAGATCTGGAATTGACATTGATTTACCCTGCTAGGCTCTTGGAATCAAATCTGCAAGGGGGTGATTTAAGTTCCATTGGTTTTGTTTCACATTTTGATTATGGATATGGGATCAAGTACTGGGACAGGAACAAAAGGAGGCTTGGGACCCAGGCAGCCTAGTTGTTGGAACAGAACAGGGCACTGAGTGCCCAGGTGAGTATCTGGACCATGTGCTTACTCAACCTCCTTTTCTTTCAAGCTTTATGACAGTTGAAGTGTGTGAGCTGGCATCTTAAATTAAGTCCCCTTGCTTGTGTTGCCCAACAATCTGAATCTTAAAATTCCTAATCACCTTCTTTCCCATATTTGTAGCTTTTGATCTGGAAATATCAGGTTATACAACATGTCAATCTGCAGGAGGATGTAACTCTGTGAGGGAAAAAAAGGACTTGATGAAGCAGAAATTCTAACAAAACTGGAAATGACTTTTCTAAGAAAAGGGAAGATATTTTTGTTGCAAGCATTTGAGTTGGTTTTAAATAAACTGGATACAATATAAGATGGTTCTTTGGGGCTTGCTTTCCCTGCCCAACCCCCTCCCAATAAAAGCACAAGGTTGGAAAGGGATGTGGGAGATGGAAGGGAAGGCTCAGCTGTGACCTACCCACCGGGCCAGGGGTTTCGTGACTGGTTATTCTTATAGTGCTTTAAACTAGACATTTGCTTCCCACTTTAAAGGCTGGAGAACTGTGATGGCAAAAGTAATTTGCCTAAAGACAGCGCAATGATTTCCACCCAATAAGGGATTAAAGTCGTGTCCCACCAGTGTACTCCCACAAAACCACAAAAGACTGAGATTATACCACACAGTCAGATCTATTGGAGTAGAGTTTTTGAAGACCCAAACTGGCCACTAGGACAGTACCCAGCCTTCTGCTTCAACACCTGTTTCCCAGGGAGCTCACAACTTCATATTCCAGGTCATTTGATTTGCTGTAGGACTTCCATCTGATAGTTCTTTAGGCTGAGCACTGATTTTGCCCCATGGAACTGCACTGAGCAAGGTTGGTCCTTCTCCCCCATAGTCCCTTAGGGTGGTTTACTCACTTACTGTCCTCAAACTACCCCATCCCCAAACAGAGACCTTGAGGAGAATAGGATGCTGGCAGAAGAACTGAGAAATCATTGAACCTCCAGATTCCAACAACTTTCCCACCCCAGAAAAAGTAAAATTCACATGCCAAACCACATCTTAACCCTGTTTCACACATACTGGGAATAAACCTTCCCCGAATTAGTCCCGTTAAACCATAGGGTCACCGGCATCCTAAGTCTTGCGTGAAGAACCTGGAGGCATTCAATTCCCCCAAATACCCACAAAGGCCTACTGCATACAAGACACCTCCAAGACACCTCCAAGAGACTAGCTCTTACTAGTCCAGTTCCACTAGGTGAAAGGACTTAACATCAACCTCTCCAAAGGAAAGGGGTTCTCATCATTCCCTGAAAACGCCTACAGAGAGGAATCCGGTTTTTTCCCAATTCCAATGTTTGACCTCGCTGCATCGCTCCTACACACACACACACACACACACACACACACACACACACACACACACCTACTCCCACCTCGCTGCATCGCTCCTACACACACACACACACACACACACACACCCCTACTCCCACCTCCACCACCTGTAAAAACATCCCAACGTAACTTCGGCGAGAAGAGCTCGCCGGCAAAGCTCAGCTGCAGGGCGCCGTGACGCACGGGGAGTCGGGCGGACAGGAGGCGCGGCGGAGAGAGGGAGGAGGCGCGGCTCTGACCCGGCGCTGCGCTGCGCTGGGGCTGGAACGTGGCCGGGAGCGCCGCGGTCTCCGCTCGGGTTTCCCGCCCAGGCCCCGCCCACCCGGCGGTCTAGCTCGCGCCGACTGCGGCTCCTCGGGTGCGGGAGCCCGAGGCCGGGCGTACCCGGCCGAAGCCTGCGAGAGCGCAAGGGGACCGCTGTGGCGCAGCCGACCCCGGACCGCGGGAGGCGGGAGGCGGCAGCGTCTGACGCGGAGGAGGGCCGCGCCGGGCCAGCGCCCAGGCGGGCTTGTGGGAATGCGCCGCCCCTGCCCGCCTGAAAACAGGTTGCCGCCGAGTCGGGTCCTTCCCCTCGGCCGCCCCGCCAGGACCCGGTGGCAGCTCTGCCCTGGGAGCGAACCCAGCCCCTCCCGGGCGTTCGCCTCCTTCCCGGACTCCCGCAGCCGGGCCGAAGCCCACGGAGCAGCCGGTTAAAGACGCCTTCAGCAAGGTCAAGGCGCGGTCGAGCAGCACCTGGGGATTTTTTCCGAGCGGAGCACTAGCTTTGCAATCGCATTGTTAAGGATCATGGCAGCGGCAGGAAATCCAAAGGGCCCCACAGGTCTGCGCGAGGGAGGGTTTATTTTACGGCGCAGAAAACAATCGGACAGACCCGGGATTTCAGGGGAGGGGGGATGCGGGGTTTCGGGACGCTGGAATGTGGCAAAAACAAAATACTCCCCACCCGTCCACACCCCAACCTCCTAACTGCAGGGTGGGGGTGGGGATGGAGGGAAGGAGTTCGGGGGGGGGGGGCCCGGTGTCCCAGTCTGAGGCGTTCCACGAGGCTCTGTCAGGTCTGTGGTGGCTTATTCCACAGAAGAGAAGAATTTAAAAAACACTCGACTACTGTGGTTTCTCTATCAAAGCCCGTCAACGTGCTACACAGGCTGCGACGAGGAAGGGAGGCAGAGAGATGAGAGAAATAAACTCAACAGAACCAAACTGTGGCCCGCGGAGGAAAAAGAGGAGACAGAAGCCATAGTTGGACACCTATCCCCATCCCACCCCCATTCGCGTCGGGCTAGCCCAGGAAATTCGAAACAAGTACACAATGGTGGCTGACCCTGGCAGAGGCCAACACTGGCTCCTCCTCACCTCCCGCCAGCGTACGTAGGCCTGGGTGGCTGGAATGCTTGGCATCTTCAAGGGAAACTAGGTAGGCCTGGGTGGCTAGAATGCTTCTCATCTTCAAGAGAAACTAGGTATCACGTGCTGGTTTCTAAACAGGTGCGAGGCACTGAATGCAAAAGATGGGGAGGGGGCGCCGGGAGAGACAGAGGAGCTTTGAATTCCCAGGTCACAAAATCAGTTTTCAAAAACAGCAGTTCCTGGAAGGCCTCCCAACACTCCCAAGAGGGAGGTTCAGAGCTCCGAGGACTCCATGGACCTTGAGTTCTGACCGGCTTCTACTCTCTGATCAACTCTGGGTCCTACACACCGTCTCTGCCTCAACAGTCAGTTCTTAGAGGGCAGCAGCATCAGCACTCAATGCCCATAGCGGAAGTGAGCGCAGTAGTGCGAGGCGTCTGCCTGCTTTCTGTCCCGGGGTGGGAGCGCCCCTTTACTTACATTCCCCAAGCAGGCAAACTTTAAGGCTTGTGTTTCGTAGACGGAGTGCTCGCATCACAGTTCTGGATAATCATTGAGGCAGTTTATGTAATTGCCCGCGATGCCTTTAGGCAGATCTTGCGTGCGCGGCCGCACTGCTCAGCACATGGACACCCTCTCACCCTGGCGCTGGGATTCCAAACTTTCCCCGCCGCCACCTTCCACGAAGCAGCAAGGCGATCTCGTGGGCTAGTATAACACCAAGTGTGCCAGCAGGATCCGCCAAAACCCAGGCTTCCTCTCTGTTTCCTTTTCGCTGCATTGGTGGCTTTTGGATAACGCATCTCTACAAACCTCTCCTGGGCTGGGGGGTGGGAGGAGGCTAGGGACCGGGCGGGGGATGGGAGCGTGTCTGAGGAGGGCTCAGCACCCCTCTGAGTAATAATACCCTCTTCCACAAGGATCCGGGTACACAAATCGCCTTTATGTCGCTCCCTGAAAGGGTAGCCGATTTCCAAAGTTAGAGATCACGCAGTTGAATTTCCAGTACTTTCCAACCGCTCCTAGGTGGGGGCAAGGCAGAGAAGGGGCGGGCAGCGGCCGGCGAAGCCCACCTAGCTGCCCCGCCAACCGGGACTCACCGGTTGATCCTCCCCGCCCCCAATAGTTGGCTGTATATTCCCTAGTTGTGTATACACACACACACCCGCAATACCACTTTCCCTTCTGCGCCTCCAATATAGACTGCATTTTTAAATCACGAGGAAAATGACTAAGGAGGTCGGGGATCACATTTCCACGCACAGTACAATTCCCCAAGCCTGAGGTACTAGGACACACACACACACACACACACACACACACACACACACACACAATCTACCCGGCGACTGCAGCCTAAACTCGCTTAGAGGGAACGTCAACAAGGCGGCAGGGCGGCCGGCGACACACAGTACATTCACACACACGCACACGCGCGCGCGCACACACACACACACACACACACACACACAATCTACCCGGCAACTGCAGCCTAAACTCGCTTGGAGGGAACGTCAACAAGGCGGCAGGGCGGCGGGCGACCGGAGGCGAGTGCCGCGTGTGTTGTTTGAGGCGCGGGACTGGAGTCGCGTCTCCGGGTTCTCTGGTCCGAGCGCCGCGCGCGGAGCCGCTGCAACCACGCTCACCCTGAAGGGCAGACTGCAGCCGCCGGAGCCCGGCGCCGCCTCGCGGGCTCCGCCTGCGCTCGCCGGGGCCCCGGGGCCCCGGGGCCGGCGGGTCTGCAGAGGGGCTGGGGGCGCCGGAGCCGGGGCAGGAAGGGGATCCCGGCGAGGCAGAGGAACCGGGAAGTGCCGCCTCCCTCCAACCCTCTGTCCCGAGTCCCGAGCCGGCGCCCACCTTCCAGCTCTCCCCTAGTCCTCGCTCCCAAGAGCCAGTCCGCGTGGGCTCCGGGGGCTGCAGCTGCCGTGGCTCGAGGCTCCAGACCGGCTCGCCTCCCTGGCAACCAGCGCCTCAGCCTCCTTCCCTTCCTCCCACCGTGCGGGCCGGGAGAGCAGGCGAGCGTCTCCCCGAGCCCTCAGCATCCACGCGTGCTGCCCGGATCCGCCACAGCTCCGAGCGCAGAGCAGTGAGAGAGCGGACTAGGCGCCGCCGCGGTCTCCAAGGCGCTTTTCCTTACAGCGGATCGCGCTGCCTTACCGTGGCTGCAGGCTGCCACCGCCGGGGAAGCGGGGAGGAGGGCGGCAGGAAGGCAAGACGCCGCGCGGGTGGCTCCTCTCGTTCTCCGTGGTGCGGCTCCTCGGGTCCACGAGCTGGAGCAGGGCGCCCAGGAAGGAGCAGGTCCAGGCTCTGCACTCAGCTCCACGGAGACCAACAATAGCTCCCGCAGGGAGCGGAGCCCCAGTGAGCCTCCAGCCGCGCTCACACGCCTGGCTCCCGCTCCCGGCCGCTCCCGGCCGGCGTCCCTGCCAGCACTGCTGCCCCACATGAAACAGCTGCAATCCCGAGGCTTCTGGGGGGTTGGGACGGGTGTGCGCGCGCCTGTGTGTGAGTGTGTGTGTGTGTGTGTGTGTGTGTGTGTGTGTGAGTGAGAGAGAGAGAGAGCGTGTGTGTGTGTGTGTGTGTGTGTGTGTGTGTGTGTTTAATAGCTTCCCTCCTCTTCTTCCCCTCCCTGCCTGCCTCCGTCCCCCACCCTCGCTCTCTTACACACAGACAGAGAGGGCGAGCGCGAGAGAGTCACACACACACTCACACACACGCACATGCAGGTTACATGAATGGGAGGCGGGAGCCAATCCTGCCAGGCTGGGCGAGCCGCGGCGCACAGGCACTGGGAGCAGCACCGCACCATGGCGCGGGGGGGCGCCACGCAGGTGATGCGAGTCCTCGGGGCCACTCATCCGCCTCGGCTCACAGGTCTCTCCGTCCTCTCCACTGTCTTCTTCGCTCCTGTTTCCTGCATTCTCTCCGCTTCTTTCTCCATCTTCTCTCTTGTTTTTTTACTTCCTCTTTCTCGAATTCTCCGAGGTGTCGCGGTTCAGTATCTTTTGTGGCCTCTTCTTTTACCTCCCTAGCTTTTTTTTTCTAGCCCCCTTTCTCAGACTTTCTTCTTCCCTATGCAGACTTTTCTCCACTTCCTCTCCTTTTGTTCTCTTTCCTCCCTCTTAGCTTACTCCTCCTCTGTCTGCAGTGTTGTCTGGTCTTCTCTCCCTCCCCTCTTTGCCTGTCCCTGGTCTCAGGCCCTTGGCCTCCCTCCCATTCTGCCCTCCTGATGTTATTTCACACCCTCAACACTTTGCCAGGCTTGGTCTCTCTCGCATTGCCTCCGCAGCACGCTAGAGGTAATTAAGAGCTGAGAACTTAAGTTCAGTCCTCAAGCACACAAGATGCCCAATAAAAGGTCCCCCTTTTCCCCGGACAACTTCCCTAAAACCATGGTAACAGCTACTGAGTCGTGATAACAATCGTCTGAAAAATAACTGCAGTGAGCCTGGTCCAAGAGATTTTTGTCCTTCACATGTCTGAATTTTGATTGCCATTACATTAGTGAGAGAAGAACATTTCTTATAGGATGGAAGGAGGCAGCATAGTGGAGAGGCAACTTGCAAGGGATTTGGAAAGAGACAAATTCCCACCCCAGCTGCATGTTAGCTGTGTGACTTATTGCAAGCCATCACTCCTCACTGGGCCTCAGTTTTCTCACCTATAAAATGACCTCACAAGTTATAAGGCTCAAAAGAGAACAAAGGAAAGAAAGGGCCTATGGAAGATGCTCAATTAATGTTAATTTTCGCCGCCCCTACCCTTTTTTAAAACTCCCTTCATGATTTTTGGCTACATTATATTCCTGTGCTCTAAAATGCTTAATGAAGGAGGAAATGTGACAACACTAATGTCATATAAACATGAAACAGGTGTCAGATACTTTAGAAACTCTATTATGTGGTCAGTAGACTGTTTACCTCTGATTACAGAGGTATCACAGAGATTATAAACTTGATGTTCTGGAATACTCCCTCAACATCTCCTAACTGAGGCATCCCAGAAAGGCAGGAATGGAGACAGGGGTACGAGGGACGTTTCCATGCACTCTAGCTAATCTGTTTTTAAAATCTTCCTGATAACTGAACACTGACCTGTGACAAAGCCTCTGAGACCAGCTGAAATGTCAAGTCTCTGCCTTGAATAGCATTTATCAACAGTGCTCACTGCAGACATCAAGAGCTGGACATAAGCTGTGATTGGAGTCAGGTTCAGTCCAGTATTTGTTGGCCACCTACTCTGTGGTCAGCACTGTGATTGGCTCTGGGGTCCAGTGGAGAGGCAACAAACCCTGCCCTTGGGAGCATGCAGTACCATCAACAAGTCTGAAGACTGTAAAATTAGAAAATGAGTCAAATATACCCTGAGAAATGCCATTTGTTTGATAGACAAAATCTTTCAATATATGAAGTCCATGGCACAGAAGATAATAAAAGAATTCCCAAACGGAACCCTGAGGGTAAAAACTTTGGAATCCACTGTCTAATTTGTGCACATCATTTGACCAAGAAAACAGAAGTCCAAATACTTAAAGTGGTGGGTGGAAGTATGATGAGAAAACAAAATATTTTGCATGGTCTCAAAGTATCTTTGACTAATTTCAAAGGGAGTGACAATATCTTTTCAGTTGAAAAACCTGGCCTCCTCCACCTTGATGAGTACTGAATAAGTCAGCATCACTGAGAATATGACCAATGGACATCCTGTACCTCTTTTTTAAAAAAAGATTTGTTTTTTATTTATTTATGCATACAAGAACTGGGGTGTAGGGCCTCCCTGGTGGCACAGCAGTTAAGCACTGCGCTGTGGAGCTGTGGGCAGCAGCAACGCAGGTTGACACCCAGCCCCAGCCGGGGAGTTCCCGCATGGCGCTGCAGACCTCTCCTGCCTTGCCCGCTGCTCCCCTCAGCAGTGTGTTTCCTTCGATCTGCCTGTTCTGCTCCCCTCTCTGTCTCTGGTGAACCCTCTCACCACCCCATGCCTCTGGCCTGTACCCCAGCTTGTATGCATAAATAAATAAATCAAACCCTTAAAAAAAAAAGAACTGGGGTGTAGGCAAGAGGTGCAGGGGGAGGGAGGGTTGAGAGGGCTCACCAGCGACAGCGGGGAGCAGAACAGGCGGAGCTACTGAAATACACTGCTAAGGGGAGCAACGGTTGAAACAGGAGAGGTCTGCTGTTCCATGTGGATTAGCTCCCTGGCTAGGGGATTGAACTCATGCTGCAGTGGCTTGTTATAGCTTGATAGCACTGAGGCTTTAGCCCCACACCACCAGGGGGCCCCATACCATACCTATTCATGTTTTGCACTGAGGAGGACGTAGCATCACTTCCATGATATTCTTAGAATATGGAACTGTTCTATAAAGCAACAGTACATTTGTCATAACAATAAGTGCAACAATAAGTGGTGCCGGATTAGGGCATTAATGGGAAAACTGGTAAAATTAAAATAAGGTCCTATAGATTAGATAATAGTGTACGTAAATATTAATTTCCAGATTTTGATAGTTATTGTGGTCATGTAAGAGACATAACCTTGTTTTCAGGAGATACACAACTGAAATATTGAGAAACTAAACAGATGAACAAAGTTCACCTTTAAGGAGATACACAACGTATTAGACTAGGCGGAGTGTGAGCCCAGAAAAATGCCCAAATCCTTGAAAGAGAAGACTTCTTGTAGGAGGTGGCATCTTAGCTGAATTTTGAAGGCAAGGAAGTTATCTAAACAATGAAGGGAGGGTAGGTACTTTATCAGTAGAGGTAACAGAATGAGAACATGGACACAAGCACGAGGCACACGTATGACCACAAATTGGCCATGTGAGGGGAGCAGCTGGAGTGGAATCTAGCAGGATAGATAGGGCTGGATCTTGAAGGTAGCTAGGTATCTCAAATATACTGAGAGCTTAGGATGGAAGTAGGGAGTAGGATGTTATTAAAGACTTTTTGTAGAGGAGGCATGTGATGTTGAGTTTATTTGAAAAAGATGATTTGGAAGCTATGTTGGGGAATGGATTAAAAGGGATGGCTTAGGAAGACCAGATATGCTCAACTAAATCATTTAGGTAAACTAACTAGGTCATGTAGGTAAACTAAGGCAATTAAAGTGAAGATGGGAAGAGACTTGAGAGAATAAGGGTATAAATGATCAGGCTTGGTTAATTGCTTAGATAGAAGGGGACTGGAGCCCAAAGTGACTCCCACATCTCAACTTTGGGTATCACTTTGATGCTAAGAGAATTCAGGAGTGAATGGAGGTTTCAGAGTTAAAAATAAGGTCAGTTTTGCATGTTGTATCTATCTCTATAGTCGATGTAAGACTCTCCTCTATGACAGCTCTGTCCATAGGGAAATCTGCTGTAAAATTCACCTTAATACAAAAGGCCAACACCATGTATTACCTAGAAAAAAAAGTGATTAGATATAACAGTAATTATTTGTAACAGTGAATACATTGAAACCACCTAAATGATCAAATAAGATAAATAAATTGGAAGAGAGTCTTGTTGGAATATTGTTCAACCATTCTAATGTTTTTCTTTTTTGCACTTGTTGATGCCATTAAAAAAGTGTCACTACTATATAAAACTTTTTAAAAACAATTCAAAATTCCTAACTACACTAAAATCCTCATGGAGAAAGATCTGGAAAAAAGCAACATGCCAAATATTAACAAAGCTTGCTTCTGGGTGATGGAATTGTGAGTAATAGGCATTTTCTTCTTGCTGCTTTTTTAGTACTTCTTAACTTTCCCACAATTAACATTATTTTCATAACAAAAATTAATAGCTGTCATGATAAAAAAAAATGTGACTGTGATCCCATCTTCCATTTTATCCCTTTCAATCCACCCTTCCTACTCCCCCTGGAAGACTAACTACCTTTTAAGCTTCATCTTTGAGAGTGAAATAAGAAGGCATTTAACAAATCAGGAGAAATTATCAGCTGGGCTGGAGAAGGGGAGAGGCGTTTTTATGCAGGCAGATATGTTATTAGAGCTGTTGAAACTGTATGTATTAAAGATGTTTGCGTTGCCCTTATTGATTCTGTGATATGTTACAACAGAAAGAAAACCTATAGTGGGGCCAAGGAAATGTGAGTCTTTAAAGGGCAAGTTTTAATTAGGAAATGTATTTATTTGAAAATCACTTCATAGTCCAGCAGTTTCTGTAAATTGTTTCACAAAACAGGCATTTCAGGTAAGGAGCCCCACAGGGCAAAGGGCAATGCTTTGTATCTTTTGTCTGATGCTACGTCAAATCCCACACTGGTTATATAGGATTTGAACACCCAGCGATAAGCTCTATCAAGTGTTCATAATTATAGGGCAACAAAAGTCTCCACTAGAAGGTGTTCTGATGCTTTGGAAAGGTTGCTGTAACTGGCTTCCCAGTGAGGTTCCCCTTCAGCATCTGTGACTATTTATCTCATAGAAATGTATGAAGTGGAAAGGTTTCCCCAAAATATTAATAATAACACCTTACAAAAGATAATCCTTTTACCTTTTTAAAAGACCACCACCTCTGTCAATTCACATGATCTTTGCACCTTCCCTTTTACCTACCAGTTCGCAAAGGAGGAACTGGGACTCAGGGACACAGAGCAACTGCTAGAATTCAAGAATAGATAGGAGATAAGCTTGGGGAGCTTTCTAGGGGGCCCTGGAGCCTCCAAAGCATTTTGTTTCACCAAATTCTCATGAGAGCTAGAGTGAGTCAACTAAGGCTTGTGTGGTTCTAGTTTGACATTATCAGAACTGGAGCTCAGCTCTGGATCCCCAGGCCAGTGCCTTTCCCAGCACAGACCCAGATTTAAAAGTCAGGGCATGAGTGAAGAACAAAAAGCCAGGTAGTATCTCCTGGCAGGTTACTCAGTGTAACCTGCAAGTTCTCTGTGAGGTGTGTCTAACTGGTGAGGTGCCTGTTTTGTGAGAATTAAAAGCTGGGTAAACATCTTTTGAATGTGTGTGCTAGAAAAGGAGGGGAAAGTCTTTGCAGGAGTCACCATATTTTTTCTCTTAGAGAAATGGCTGAATCTTGCCCTGCTCACTTGCCCAATCTAATGGTTAGCAGAATATCTGGTCCTTAGAGGTTATTACGTATTCCTTCACTGAGTGAAGAACCAAATGATAATAACAAAACAGCTGGCATATAATGAGCTTTGTGCCCAGTCCTGAGCTAAAGGTGTTACCTTATTTAAAATTTAGGGCAACAACTTGTGGTAGATATGGTTACTATCTTTTTTCCAAATGTGAAAAACCAGAGATTGAGAGTAGGTAAACAATCTATTCAAGGCCACGTGACTAACAAATGACAAGGCTAGATTCCAACTTAGATTGTTCTGAGTCCAGACACTTAGCCAACACGCTGTACTGGCTGGAGAGATGGATGGATGGAGTGAATGATACTAGCAGTGAGGTGGACTGTCCATTAACTTCAGTGCATTGTATGGAGTGATTAATCCTGTCTAGAGTGGGCCATCGCATTGTTCATGATTGCACCTGATATATTTTCTTCACCACGTACTTCACAAACATGTTTTACTTTTTTTTTTTTTTTTTATAAATATCCACCAAGGACCTCCCTGGTGGCACAAGGGGTTAAGTCTCAGCCTATGATGCTATCAGCAGCCACTGCAGTACGAGTTCAATCCTCAGCCAGGGAGATTTCCTCATGGCACAGCAGACCTCTCCTGTCTCACCCGCTGCTCCCCTCAACAGTGTACGTCAGTCATTCTGCCTATTTTGCTCCCTACTCTGTCTCTGGTGAATCCTCTCACCACACCCCCTCCCAAACCTCTGGTCTACACCCCAGCTCTTGTATGCATAAATAAATAAATCTTTAAAAAGATAAATAAATACCCACCAACCTTACAATTAAGATATAAGTTCTTTGAGTATCTTGGACTCTGTTGTGATCCCCAGCACCTGGCACAAGATAGATGTTCAATAAGCATCTGTGAAATGAATGAATGAATGTGGGTGCCTCTCTTAAGAGGCAGAGCACCTGTGAGGGTGTATACACACACACTTATGAAAGATGGTATTTTGCACAAATTCACTTCATCCTATGCCAATACTATGCTTTCTGCCTGTGAGGGCATGTGGTTTAGGCAGGGGAGCTAGATTCAGATGAGTATGTAATTGTTCTGATTGAGCTCCTCCACTGACATTTGCTCCAAGATAGCAGGGAAAACACTGATCAGAAAATAGCAGCATCTGTTGTGGTCAAAGGTGACGAGCTGGCAAAATTCCATGGTGGTAGCATTCTCTTTGATTAGGTCAGCCCCACGTTCACAGCAGAGAAGCGCTGTATTGGCTGACATCTCTTCCATAATGTTTTCTTTCAGAGGGCCGATGGCAATGGTCTCCTCAAAGAGGGCTCTCAAAGGTTTTTCTTCTGCATGCTTAATGTCATGTGATACTTTCCATAAAGGAAGTGTCTCAGCCAAGCCTCCTTTCTTGTCAATATCTGTCCCATCTCTTTTCTTATCATTGCCTACCAGAATGCTTTTCCACTTGATTTCCCTTTTTTAACTCAGGGTAGATCAGGTGACAGATACTGCTCTTCTATAAAGCTAAACCATATCTACTTCCTAGTCTTGGAAATCTGCAGCCTTTATTAGAACTGCACATTGGTCAGAGGACTATGGCTAAAATACATAATGAACGAAAAAGCATTAACAAAGGCTACCCTCCAAAGCCTCTCTAGGGGCATCCTAATGATTGTGATGCCAGACACTGACCTAATGCTTTAGATACATGCATACAATTAATCCTAATAACAGCTCTATAAAAATAAATTCTATTACCACTCCCAAATCAGATTGTAATCCAGTATTTCTAGGTCTTAACAGTAATGGGATAAAGGAGTAACATTAATATTAATTACAAAAGAAGTACACACTTTTCTGCATATTCTTTTTTCCATTTAACAATGTATCTTGGAAATAATTGCCTACTCATCCTTTTTATGGTTGTATGCTATTTCATTATATGGATGTACCATATGAATTTAACCATAAAGATGACAATGATGGGCCTCCCTGGTGGCACAACGGTTTAAGTCTCAGCCTATGAGGCTGTCCACAGCCACTGCAGCATGAGTTTGATCCAGGGCCAGAGAGATTCCCACATGGCACAGCAGACCTCTCCTGCCTCGCTTGCTACTCCCCTCAGCAGTGTACTTCGATTGATCTGCCTGTTCTGCTCCCTGCTCTGTCTCTGGTGAATCCTCTCACCACCCCACACCTCTGGGCTGGACCCTGGTTCTTGTATGCATAAATAAATAAATCTTTTAAAAAAATCGGTTATTAGAATGTATTCATTTACCTTAATAAAAAATTAAAATGTTTGCATATTTATAAAACCAAGACAAAAATCAAAAGAACAACCTTAAAATATAAGAAAGTTTTACAAATGTAGAAGACATCTCAGTAGAAGAGGCAAATGATATAAACATCCAGTAACTCCAAGAAATGCCAGATTCAATAATACTGAGATTTTTAAAAAAATTTTGCTTATCAAATGAGAGAGGTACAAGAAAAAAATGGCATGCCTAGGGAAATAGTTACTCTCCCTACACAGCCAGTCCTATCACTTGGAGCAAACTTTTTGAAAAGAAAATTTAGCAATATTTACCAAAAACATTTCATGTGCTGAACTTTCAACTCAGGAACCAATATCTGTATTAAAAGGAAAATCATGGGTAGACTCACATAATTATGTAAAAAGCCCTTATCAGTGGTTAGTAGTAACAGCAACAAATTGGAAACAATCTAAGTGTTAACGGAATAGTAAATGATCAAATACATTAGGGTACATCACAGTATGATGAACTGTACAGTCATTTCGGTGGTGTAGAAGAATAATTAAGCTGTATAGGAGTCACAAAAAATATTTTTGATCTTTTTTTAAAATTCAGTATGGAAAATTCCAAACAAATACAGCGTGGTGACTATATGCATTCCCTGACTCTAGTGATAATTAAGTCACTACCAATCTTGTTTTATCTACACCCTTCCCCACTTACTCCCTCTTCCTTTATGTTGAAGAAAATCCTAGACACCATTTTTATTTTGCTCATAAATATTTCAGTAGCTATTTCTAAAATATATGAACTATCTTGTATGTATCCCAAATGGACCCCAAATCACCCATTTTTCAGAGCTCACCCTAGTACCTTCTAGTGGGAAATGGTATCTTGACACTAGGAGTTTCTCATTGTTGCTGGATTTATATTGTTCCCAGCCTTTTTCAATTGGCCGGTTTAGAAAATATGTAATTTTTTTAAATGGAAAATTTACTGTGAGTGTATATCAATACTTCTAACTCATTAGTTTTTAAATCCATCAGTCTTTTTTCTGCATCTCCTTTTCTCATTATAAATAATAAATAATGCTATGGAAGAATATTGAATGATTGAGAAAAATCATATTCTTTATTTTAGTGAGAAATATTCACATGCATACATATATATACGTATATATAACATATATTAGTTTGTAATATATAAATCATATATCAAATATATGAAAGTTAACATTATTTCTTGATGATTAAAGTTAGATTTTAGTTTTCTTTAGTTTCCTGTTTTGCATTTTAGTATTTACAAAATTTCCATTATAAAGTCATTTTATTTCTGCTATAAGAAAAAATTACTAAAAAATATATAAAAATATATATAAAAAATATATAAACCAGATGGTATAAATTATAATATAGTAAACTGTCTGCCAATCTTATATGTGGGTAGAATAATGATATTCTATTATATCTGTGGAGTGCTTTACAATTTACAAAACATTTTACATCTATTATCTTTCTTGTTGTTTACGAGAGCACTGTGAAGTAGATGGGACAGGAATTTTGTCTTATAGGATAAAAAAAAAATGATGTTTAAAGGGATCGCACGATGCAATCAAGGCTAGAGAATTCAGAACTGCTGCTTCTTGATCAGTGTTGTCTCTTGCATAGTATCTCTCGAGGTGATTATTATGCTGTCATTTTAGACCAAGAGAAGAAGATTCTGTGGTGTCCTACTTGCTGCTTAAAAGATTATCATCAGGACCTTCTATCTTTAGCATGAAAGTTGGAGTCCCATAAAAATGCTAATGCTTCTTTTTCCATTTAATTTTTATTTTTATCAGAATGATTTATTAACATAATTAAAAGTCAAATATTCTACAAGAATTTTCATGCAAAACAGCATCCTCTGCCCTCCAATTCACCATCCCACTCCACCTAACATTTCTTCTCCCAAAGGCAACCACTTTCAGCTGCTTGAGATTGTTTCTTCTGATTTTTATTTTCATGTTACTAGAGAATCTGCTTCTACTACAATTTTTGGATATTATCAATATACTTTCTATATTTGAAGAATGATAATTTAACGACTTCCTGTTCATACAGACATGCCCCTTGTTCTACTCTTTTTGTTGTTGTTGTTCTATTTTTTGATAGATATTTTCACTGTACTTACAACATAATTTGGGGTAAAGTATCAGTGCTTCCATTATTATGCTTGTGTAAAAATTATTCTCAGTACTATGTTGTACTTCATAATCCTGATTTTTGTTTTCTTTTGAGTTAATAGTTGGCTCTTTTTCTCTTCATAGTTGTTTAGTGTTTATCACTGTTTCATCCCCAAACTCCACCAAATTATAAATCTCTCTCAATACATTTCAATCCAAAATAATCTGTCAAATTTTTTCCTTTTATAGTTGTGTCAATTTCCCTTTGTCCAAACTATTCCAACATGAATTTGTTGCTTCCTTGGCTTGCCACACAGGTCTTGTTCTAGAATTGCTTATATCATATTCCTGGAAATTTTGTTGGCTCTCATTCCTCTACTTGTGTCTTTTATTTCTAGAAGCCCATGTTCTCTTCCTCCTTTGTTTACTGTTCACACTGAGAGCAAATGTATGGGAGGTAAAGTTTCTAAGATCTTATTTGGTTGGATACAGAATTGTGGGTGGAAAATAAATTCCCTGTAATTTGGGGGATGGTTCCCTTTTTTTCTTCCTGTGTTGCTGTTAAGAAGTCTGATACCATTTTGGCTCTCTAGTCTGCTTAACTGATCTTCCCCAACCCCCTCCAGAAAGTTTTTAGGATCTTCTCTTTTCCTTACTGTTTATAATTTACATGATGTTTGGTGTCAGTTCTCTTTCTTCCAATGTGCTGAAATGTTTCTGGGTTCTTTTATTCTGCAAAGAATGAGAGATTTGTTTGAAATACTTCATTGATGATATCCTTCTTCTCTATTTCCAAGTCTCTCTCTTTTTTTTTTAAAGATTTATTTATGCATACAAGCTGGGGTACAAGCCAGAGGCGTGGGGCAGCGAGAAGGTTCACCAGGACAGAATAGGTAGCAGAACAGGCAGATCGAAGGAAACATACTGCTGAGGGGAGCAGCGGGCGCAGCAGGAGAGGTCTGCTGTGCCATGTGGGAATCTCCCTGGCCAGGCGTCGAACTTGCATCGCTGCTGCCGACAGCTCCACAGCACAGCGCTTAACCACTGCGCCACCAGGGAGGCCCTCCAAGTCTCTTTTTATTCACATATTAGACCTCTTAGACTGTTTCTCATTTTTAATCTTCCCTTTTCTATTTTGCATATTTTTGTCTTTTTGTTCTACTTTCTGGGAGATTTTCTCAGCTTTGCCTACCAACCCATCTGTTGACATTTTTATTTCTGCTGTCATATTTTTAATTTTCAGGAGCCTGTTTTGGTTGTTTGAATGCTTCTCTTTAAACAGCCTCCAGTTCTTGTTTCATATGTTTAATATCGATCTTTCTCTTGCTACAGATATTAATGATATATTTTATATATTATACTGTTTTAAATTTTCTACTATCCCTGCATTTCCTCTAAGTTTTCAGAAGTTGTTATTTTGTTTTTGTATTTATTTTTCATTGTAAGGACTTTGCTCAGATATTCATGACATAAAACTATCAACACCTCTTCAACTAAACACTGGGAAATTTGGGATACACGTGAAAGACTGGCCACTTCCCTGTAGGACAATCTGGCTCGGTCAGCTATTGCTTATTCCTGACATCTGTAAGTCTTTTCTCAGTGGTCAATCAGTTGTGCCAGAGATGGATACTCCAGTCCCTTGCTGGGAAGACAAAACAGGCTGCTAAGGTTTTCTAGAAGACTCGTGGGGAAAGGAATTAGAAAGCAGTCTCACCCTTTCTGTGTAGATTTCACTTATTCCTTTTATTCCTGTTTGTATTCTTAGCTTCTTAGTTTGTATTCTTTTCATAAGTTCAGTGTTTCTCTTGCTTACTTTATCTGGACAGTAGATCTCCAGTCATCTTGTTGGTGGAGCGGCAGTCTCTCAGATGAGCATGACGGCGGAGGGAAGCTTTAGGTGTTCAACCAATCTTCCTGTTTTTAACTCCACTCTGACCTCTCACCTGGGAGCCTGAGTTCCCAATTCCAACCTTTGCTAGGGTTTTGGAGATAAAAAGCAGATAGCTTCTGAGCTTTCACCATGGAGAGCTTAGGTGTTACTTCCTGAGTCTGCTTAAGTCAAATATTTAATACCCATCTATGTTACAGACTGAAAGTGCCATTGCCTCCTCTCCTCTACAATTCTTTTTCCCTGTGTGGTCTTATGTCTTTGCATCATTTCTCTGTCATGGAGATGTTCGAGTGGGGGGTGAAAGTGTATGTCAAGCTTTCCAGGTGTAACTGAAGGCTAAACCCTTCTTTAAGGCCAGCACTTTATGAGGCAGCCAGCTACTTCCAGTGTCCTGAGCACCTTCGCGAGGAACACAGGGACTCTACTGCTCACTAAGCCCTGGGCGCTGCATGAATTTGCAAGCCTGAGTTTCCTCTTTTTCAAAGCAGAAAATAGCACTTGCTTTGTTGGTTATAGTGAGGATAACTGGGATACTCTCTGGTCTATATTTTTAGTTCCTAGTTGTTTAAAGTATGTCAATAATTACCAGCCCTATTTTTAATACTATGATTATGGTAAGATGTGTTGGGAGTGAGAGGAGAGTTCCTGGGCTCCCTGAGGGAGATGGCAATGCAGAATGAGCTAGAGAAGTCTCTTTTACAAATGCTTTGGTGACAAGTTCTGGATCATAAAAAGTAAAAATAATGATGATGATGACTAATATTTACTAAGAACTTATATGTATCAATTACCATGCTTTACATGTGCTATTTTAATTAAACATCCTAGCAATCCCATAAATAGGTGCCATTATGTTCATTTTAGAAATGAGCAGATAGAGATGTGGAGATGTTGAATCACTTGGTCAAAGATGTGGCCAATCTCAGATTCGAATTTGCAATTTTTTTTAAGGACATGAGAGTCCCCTTTAAAAAATGTATGTTGGTCCTCCATGGTGGTGCAGTGGTTGAGCGCTGTGCTGTGGAGCTGTCGGCAGGACGCAATGCGAGTTCGATGCCCAGCCGGGGAAAGTCCCACATGGTGCGGCAGACCTCTCCTGCCTTGCCTGCTGCTCCCCTCAGCAGTGTATTTCTGATCTGCTTGTTCTGCTCCCCACTCTGTCTCTGGTGAGCCCTCTCGCCGCCCCACACCTCTGGCCTGTGCCCCAGCTTGTATGTATAAATAAATAAATTTTTTTTAAATGTATGTTTATCCTGGTAACTTTGAGGTCCAAAAGTGTGTGTGTGTGTGTGTGTGTGTGTGTGTGTGTGTGTGTGTGTGTGTGTGTGTGTAGATGGATATGAAAAACTATATAGAGCCTCCCTGGTGGTGCAATGGGTTAAGCCTCAGTACTATGAAGCTATCGGGAACCACTGCAGCACGAGTTCAATCCCTGGCCAGGGAGCTTCCCACATGGTGCAGCAGACCTCTCCTGCCTCGCCTGCTGCTCCCCTCAGCAGTATACTTCAGTTGATCTGCCTGTTCTGCTCCCCACTGTCTCTGATGAATCCTCTCACCCTCCCACACACCTCTGGCCTGCATCCCAGTGTGTATGCATAAATAAAATAGATCTTTAATAAAAAACAACAACTGTGTGTGTGTGTGTGTGTGTGTGTGTGTGTGTGTGTGTGTGTAGAGGGGGGATAGGGTCACACCTTTGTCTTAAAGCCCTTAGTCTTAATACTGAGACCAGAATTTCTCTAACTTTAACGTGCTCACAAATCAGCTGAGGATCCTGTTATAATGCCGATTCTAGTTTAGTAGTTCTGGTGTAAGGTTGAGATTCCGCTTTCCTACCATGTTCTCAGGTGACCCTGATGCTGCTGGTCCAGGGACCACACTTTGAGTAGTGAGGCACCAGACAGTAGGGCAGCTGCATCCTATGGAACCTAATTCCCTGGGGTACAAAGTAGGCCCTGTGAATGTGAATAGCACTGGCTCCCTTTTACTGTCATCCTTTACCATGTGCAGGAGCAGGATCACTTGATTCTCATTTACATCCACACTTTCCCCAGGAGTCTCTGGTTTGTCTCTTCCATGCTCACATGTAGTTTTTTTATACTGCTTTGGTTGAAGACTCACTTCTCTATTTACCACCTTTGAAGTCACTCAGGTTTAGCCCTTCATTGTTACCTCAAGTTCCAGTGCCTTCTCCCAGCATTCCATGCCTGGAATTCTAGCTCAAGGTGTCCTGACACACAGAGTTGTATCACATTCCTTACAGAAGTAGGCAGAAGCCCCTCTCCCCACTGAGTTGCCTGGACCCCCAAAGGGCAGCAGTGACTCTCACAGATTCCCTTGTGAAAAGCAGCTCTGTCTGATGCTGCCTATGGGCTTACTGGACAGGGAAATATAACTTTCATTCTCCTTATTCCTTTTTCTCTCACTAGTCTCTGTTCCCAGCTCTCCCAGAATTCACCACTCGGAAAGCAAATCAACTCAGGCCAACTTCCAACTTGGGTGGAAGGATTGATAATGGATTGTTAACTCGCCAGACATAGTTATGTATAAATCTCAACTTAGATTCATCCAGAACCATGCTCTGTGTGTGACACAAGCACAGTGAAGATTTCAAAGAGGCATCACAAATACTCAAGTTCAGCAGGGGGCCAGTGGAAAACACTGGAATAAGTCTGAGTCCTGAGATTGGAGTCCCACCTTTGTTCCTACTTAGCTTCAGCATTTCAGCAACCTTCTCTGATTATTTCTAAAACTATAAAATAAAAGGGAGAGTCTCCTGATGCTCTTTAAGTTGTACCTTTCATTTCTGTCTGATGCTCTGTCACCTACTTATACATTCAGTGGTCTAGATTAATCTAAAGAAATTATTTCAGCTTACCAGTTAGTCTACCAATTAGAAATCAGAGCAGTGTTCAGTAGAAAGATCCCAAAATGTAAAATCAAATGATTTACTCTGTGGTCCTAGTCAAGTCACCCTTTCTCTCTCATGCTCAGTTTTCTCACTATAAAGTGATGGGGTTAGAACTCATATTATTATGTAAAAGTTTCAAACTGTACTCTCTGGGATCACATGCAGCCCCCAAGCAGGTTTTTCTTAGTCCTTATAACATTAAAAACCAACCAACCGAACAAAAAACGTTTTCAATCAGTTACCAGCTTTTGAAAAATAGGAGATTTTACATACACATCTGGTTCCCTGGTTTTTCTTAAGGGATCAAAAAATGTCAATGTGGTCACAGTTCTTGAAGAGCCATCATTGGTCTGAAAAGCATGTGACTGTCCTTTAAAGGGGTGTGTGCCCTCTGCATTGTCGCAGCTCCTGCTGTGTCCACAGCATGGTTTGTACTCACTTAGCAGTCTCATAAGTAGTTGAGTTTGTGATCCTGGGGTAATAGTTACCCTGGCTAGCTGGATGATCCCGAGTGACTGCTTTTCCTCTTTAAGATACAGTGTCCAAATTCTAGAATGCGGACTAGAAACACACACATTAGTCCATTGACCGCATTAATGAGACAGAGCAGGGATCAGTCGACTTTTCTTTAAAAGATGAGAGAGCAAATATTTTAAGCTTTCTAAGACCACTTATGAGCTGTGTTGCATATTCTTGTCTCTTTTTCACAGTCTGAACTCTGTTAGCTCTCAGTCTGTGCAAAAGCCTGCTCCTGGTGAATCTGGCCTGTGGGTCATAGTTTGCTGACCCCTAAAATAGAGCATGTGAAGTTCTTACAATAATGCTTAGCAAACAGTGAGTATCGATAAATGTACTTCTCGATAATGCGATTTCAGGCCTCTCATTCTCCAGCGCGGGGACATGGGTGGACTCCGCCGTGCCTATCAGAGCTCCCCGTGGCTGTTTTCATTCTCCTCTGACAGCACAGAGGGGAACAGCCTCTCTTCGGTGAAGACACGTCTTTCTAAATAGAAAGCCCTGCGTGTACATAAAGAGCTCCAAACTAGCATCGCAAATACAGTGCAACTGTGTCATCACCATGAAATCAAAGCTATTGTTTAAGCCATTTGCTGAACCACATCCCCATTCCAGTTATTTATCTGAAACGTTACCGCACAATCACAGCTGGATGAAGAGTTGGAGGTCCTTTAAAATCTGATTATAGGTTCTCTGTTCTCATAGCTTTCCTCCTTTGTTTTGATCCTTTAATTTCCCTCCCCTCTGCCCCCAAACACCTTGTGCCATATTATTTATTTAACTTGAATGCCAGAGATGCGATGAAAGGCACTTGACAAAATAAAATTGCATTGTGTTGTATGACTCCCATGCATGCGGCTTGGCATAATTAAAAAAAGACATGATATTATTTTCTCATTCAAAGAATGTGATAGCTGAATCTAAAGAAATGTCACTTATTTTCTGTGGTGTCCAAGAAACCGAGCAGAGCATGCATTTAAATAAAAGAGCCGAGGAGCACATCAAGAGATTGTCAAAAAAATACACTTGCTCCCCCTCCCACTTATTGGTTATTCACCAAGAAATGAAACCAAATCATATATGGGAGCATAAGCCAAGTTCTTACTACAACTTTGACCAAAATGTCCTTGATCTGGGTCCAGTGCATCATGTTTATGGAGACTTATGATCACTCTATTAACTTAGTAAATACTGCATGTGCTCCTACTGCCTGCCAATCCGTGTGCTCAGTACTAGAAAAGGAGGGATGACTAAATCAGTCATCTGAGATCCCAGTATTTATGGTCTACTTGAGAAGACAGATATAAGTATATAATACCCATATAAAATGTTAGTATTGTTGTAAGAATCCACGCAATAAGCATTTATGACATGCGATGAATTTTTAAGTGCTTTTTATATGATTAATTTATTTAATCCTCATGTATCTGAGGGTTATATACTATTATACATTTCCATTTTACAGATGGCGAAACTGAGGCCAGAGGCTAAGTAATTCTTAATTCTTTAAGACACAGAGCTAATAAGGAGTAGAGCTCTGATTCAAATCCAAGAATTCTGACTTCAGGGCCAGAGCCCTTGAAAACCGCTGAGCAGTCTTAAGAAAGGGCTCAGACCAGGCTCTGGGAAAACTGTGTAGAAGAGTTTCTAATTCTGCATTGGGCTCAGGAGGCACAGGAGACCACAAGACATTTACTGAAAGAACTCCTTCAAGGGGAACCTAGGCAGGATGTTCCAGGCAGAGAAGCACAAAACTTGGAAGGTGATATTTGTCACAGACCCAAGAAAGAGAATATTCAAACCTCACTGTTATATTTGACTCTTGTTTTCCTTTTAAATAATGCTTAGCATTACCAATAGTTGCTTTTTTAATATTGGTGTTCCCTGCAGTTCTGGAGACATCAAGAGGGCAGGTGCCTGTTTTGTCAACTACTGTGTGCCTAATGCCCAACACATGCTTAACCAATATGTTTGGAGATGAATAGTCAAGGTTGACCAGTAGGATGAGTATTATGTTACTATCTCCACTACAGATAAGAGTTAATGTTCAGCTTTATTTTATACTCATATTAGCATTTCAAAATTCTCATTTCACACTACCTTTTTTAGACATGCCCATGGAATTCTTAAAAGGCTTTAAAAGCTCAGTATTGTCAAAACTCCCATTACTATATGTATCAGTAACACTCTGTACGTATATTTGGAGCAATTATTCTGTGCATGGAATCCTAAGCATAACACTGTGCCTTCCCCATGACAGTCATTAATTAGATGAAATGCAATGATGTTACAGTGGCAGCACATTTTAAAGCACAAATCCACGTGTGTCAAGAAATGAACTTTCTTTTTTTAATTCTGTAGAAGTAAACCATACCGAAGGCCAATGTCAGTTATCCAGTTAGATTTTCTTAGGGAAGCTAGGCAGGACTACTGAAGGAAATGTTTCCACATTATTAGCCCAGCTCTGGGGGTGAGAGGGAAAAAGTAGGATTCATTTACCAAGGACTTTGTGGTAGGGCTCGAAGAGTTTTGGCCACTTAATGATCTCCTTTTAAGAAGTCTTCAATTGGGCCTCCCTGGTGGCGTAGTGGTTAAGCGCTGCACTGTGGAGCTGTTGGCAGCGGCTGACGCAAGTTCGACGCCTGGCCGGGGAGATTCCCACATGGCGTGGCAGACCTTTCCTGCTGCGCCCGCTGCTCCTCTCAGCAGTGTATTTCCGTCCATCTGCCTGTTCTACTCCCCACTCTGTCTCTGGTGAACCCTCTCACCGCCCCATGCCTCTGGCCTGTACCCCAGCTTGTATGCATAAATAAATAAAATCTTTTAAAAAAAGAAGATGTCTTCAATCACAAATTGAGAACAGTATTATTTGTGGGGGAGGTTATTCCAACTCACAGATACTGAAAGTGCAGGGTTAAAACATGGAGTGTTTGAAAGGGAAATCTTTTCTGTTTTTCCAAAGTCTCTATGCATCTGTATTTTTTCCCCACCAATAAAATACTTTGATTAAGAAAATTATTGTAGAAGAATGGTGCAGATGTTCAAGTGAGGGTATTTGACTTTCACTTGAAATAATTTCCCAAGATTGGGCTACAGACAGCTTTTTAGGTATAATCAATCAGAATAAAGCATTACAATCCTGTGCATCTAAGGTAAGCAGTAGAGCACTGAAAACCAAGAGCAGTGTCTATTTATGCCCCAGCAGGCACCGCCTTCATTAATGAAGGCAGAAGTTTCCTTCGCCTACCCTGCAAATGGGCTTCCTTTGGATAGCAGGGGATGTTTTGGTTGTTAAATATATCTATGCAAGAAGAAAAGAGGAGAGCTTTGAGTCAGACTGACTTGAGTTCTACTTCTGGCTGTACTACTTAAAAGCCAAGTGAAGCTGAGCAAATCTTGAGGCGGACATAGAATGATATTCCTTCCCCTTTCTGACTGCAATTCCTAGTCTGAGAGTGGAACAGAAAATGGCAAAAGCAGCCACAGTTCCTTCAAAGACAAAACAATATAATTTGTGACTTGCCTATCCTTGGAATTGGAAAGTTGGAAACACGTATTACCTGGTTGCTCCCTGAGACAGTGTGAAACATGAATATCTTTTTTTCATTACATATGTATCTATTGTGTGTTCACAATGTTCTGACCCTGTGCTAAACACAGAGGGTACCATGGAGAGCAAATGCAGACATGGCCCCTTTGGAGTGGTTTGCACTGTATCAGATTCTTCCACATACGTTACTTCAGAGATGGGAAATACCCACTGTTAATGATACCATATTACAGAAGAAGAAAGAGAAGCTAAGAACCAGGGAATCTGAATTTAACCCATAAGGATGGACTCAAGCGTTACACTCCTGAAAGAGCTTTGCACTACGCCACTGGCCACCCCATGTCTATTCCTAAACAGTAGGAATAGATGTCTGTTTAGTGTCAGGCCGTTGACAAAGCACTTTTGGTTACCGGATTTCATGTGTCATACAACAATTCTGTTATGTGGGTTCTATTATTATTATCTCCATACTGTGCTGACAACTTTACCAAGAAAGGTCTGGTGGCCTGTCCAAGGTGACACAGCTAATTATTGGCAGAGTAGAGACTGGACTTCAAGACATTTCATGTCAAGCTCTGTCCACCCTAGGTCAGCTCCCAGTTTAAATATCTCTATATTCTGAATTTTTGAGCCATATAATCACTGTTTTAGATTATTTCCATGTCTTAGGTAAATTTCTGCTAACAGGCCAACTTTGTGGCAAAACCTCAATAATCAGTGAGCCAAGACCTGAAGGCTTGAAAAGTTATTTATGGGTCACTCCGAGGACTGCTATTACTCAAACTATATGTGCAACAGCAAACTGTTTGCTCATATGTGCAAGCTGGCTCCTCCATTACATTTTTCTTTATTCCCCCTCAGCAAAAATGGAAAAACCCGTTTTTAGCACATGGACGTATTTCTACACTGGTAGATTTTCTGATGAAAACAGGAGTGGGATGGTGGATGCATGATTTGCAACTATGTGTCAGAAGAAATGCACATTTTGGGGTGAGGCTGAATCTGCCAGGTTCTGCCAGGCAGTTGCTCTCTCCAGAAAAGAATTTTTCCCTCCACTTTACCCCCATTTCACTTTCCATTTGTGAAAATAAGTGCTTCCTAAATCTGATGAACTCTTGTGAATAAACAAAATCCAGCAAATCCAGACTTTTTTCTCTTACACTAATGTTGATGTTTTCTTGGGCGGCTTGGGTTTCTACCGGCTGCTCCTAACAAGGGGAGAGGGGCACAAACAGGGGGCTGAGAACTTCCTTTCAGTTCAACAGCTCCATTTTTGACCATGCTACAGTTCTTTTCTTTTTTTTTTTCCCTTAGGACATTAAATTACTAGATGTGTAATTACTAAATGTGTCTGAATAGATGGCACTTTTAAATTTAGAATGCCCAACATGATAATTTTATGAGTAAACCTATACATAATACATTACCCTATTCTCAAACTAACAAAGACTTCTAGGGCTGCAAAGGGCAAGACAAACACTAGGGCACATTTTTAATGTTTTCAGAAATAGTCATTTTTTTCCTTCAAACAATGCTTTTTCCTTTATTTGAATTGAAAATTTTCATGGCATTGGTCTCCTACCTCAGGTAAAAACCTCTCAACTGAGCAGATCCTTCCCTACGTAATTTGCTATTTTGAAACATACATCGAAATAAAGAAATAGAGGTGTCCTCAACATGCTTTGGAAGGATTGGTGAGTTACTCTCACCAGAAGGTTTAACCTATTTTTCCTGCTTCTTGTTGTAATATACCTAAAGAATGATTCAATTCATGACTCTCCTTGGCTACCAAGAGCCCCCACAGATATTCCCCTCATTTGTTCCTCTCAGTATCCCTGGGACACATGCCATCTAGTATTGCCATTATGCCTGTTTTACAGATGAGAAAACTGAGGATCAGGGAGACTAGGTAACTTCTTTGCATTACACAAAGAGGAGGTGATTAGAACTCGGTTCTTTCTGACTCTCAGACGACTCTCCACCTTTTGCTGGAGGTATGTTTGTGGGTGTCCAAGGTTGCTTTTCCCAGGGTTTGGAGAAAGGGTGGTCAGAAATCAAGGGACAGAACCGTCTGCTCTGAATTGACCATGGGTGCTGAGGATGTCAAAGATATCCTGGGAGCCTCAGCTCCCTCATTTTTAGTGCAAGACTGAGCTGGATCCGTAAGATCAGCCTTACTCCAACATATCCTTATATTTCTCAGCAGTGGCACAGAAGGTATTTCCTTTTGAGTTTTAAATTTTATTTTCTGCCTTTCAAATATGTCCTATAAATCAAATTCATAATTACTGAAGGATTATAACATTATTTCTTACAGCATTCAGAAGAAGGTGGAGGATTGAATTTTACTTAAAGCTAACATTGCCATTGAAATGTCCACATTTAGGGGCCTCCCTGGTGGCGCAGCCGTTAAGCGCTGCGCTGCGGAGCTGTCGGCAGAGGTGATGCGAGTTCGACGCCCAGCCAGGGAGAATCCCACTTGGTGCGGCAGACCTCTCCTGCCTCGTCCGCTGCTCCCCTCAGCAGTGTATTTCTGATCTGCCTGTTCTGCTCCCCACTATGTCTCTGGTGAACCCTCTCACCACCCCACGCCTCTGGCCTGTACTCCAGCTTGTATGTATAAATAAATAAACCTTAAAAAAAAAAAAGAAATGTCCACATTTATATCTTATTCCACAGGATAACTTGACTCCTTAATGGCAGAGCTGATGGATGGCACATGACTTTCCTCCCTCCCTGCTAGCATTCCACATCACTCTTTTTCCCACCTTGCGGACTAGTGCGGTGCCTGATGTCCAGTAGCCACTGAATAAAGGACTGAAATTTTTGCCTGAAAATTTTGAATATTCTTACTTGATTCCACTTATACATTAGGTCACAAGGATATTTTAGCATTAATTTAAAGAAGTATTAATAATTGATGCCTCCCATAATAGAGTAACTCTTTATGGTAATATATTGAATCAGTATTATCACAAGTGTAAGCTATACTCAGATAATAATGCAGATAATTAAAAAGAGGGTCACCTAAACTCATTTATGACAAAGGAGCCAAGAATGTACAATGGAGAAGGGATAGTCTCTTCAATAAGTAGAGCTGAAACATATGGTGGCATGAAAATATACCCCCCCAAATGATATAGTTATGTGAACACTGACAAATTTGAGGGGAAAAATGGTGCTGAGAAAATTAGACAGTCACATGGAAAAGAACAGAAGTAGACTATTATCTTATACCATATAGAAAAATGAATTCAAAATGGATTAAAAATTGGAATGTTGAACTGGAAACCTTAAAATAAAAACAAAACTCAAGAATTTCAAAACTCTTCAACACTACCAACCTCAGTGGTGTCTTTGTGGGAGGGAAACAAAAGCAAAAATAAGTGAGTGGGACCACATACTAAAAAGCTTCTGCACAGCAAAATGAAAGGCATCCTACTGAGTGGGAGAAAATCTTTGCAAATCATCAATCCAACAAAGGGTTAATATCCAAAATATATAAGGAACTTGCTTGGCTCAACAACAGAAAAATTAACAGCCCAATTTTAAAATCAGCAAAAGATCTAAATAGACATTTCACCAAGACAATTTATACAAGTAGTCTGCAGGTACATGGAAAGATATTCATCATCACTTATTATTAAAGAAATGTAAATCCAAATTGCAACGAGAAAATGCCTGTTAGAATGACTATTATCAAAATGACAAGAAATTGGCAGTGTTGGCAAGGATGTGGAGAAGAAGGAAACCTTGTTGGTAGGCTCTGTTGGTAGGCATGTAAATTGGTACAGCCATTATCGAAAATAATATGGAGAATCCTCCAAGATTAAGAATAGAAACACTATATGATCCTGCTATTCCACTCTTGGGCACTTATATGAAGAACATGAAAATGCTGATACAAAAAGACATGTACCTCTATGTTCATTGCAGCATGATTCAAAACAGTCTAGATATGGAAACAAATGGATCCATAAATGGATAAAGAAAATGGGGTATGTGTGCACACTGGAATACTACTGTTATAAAACAAGATGAAATCTTGTCATTTGCACAACATGAAAGGACATGAGCTAGACAAAGACAAACATAGTATGATTTCACTAATATGTGGAAAATAAAGAAACAGCAAACGAACAATCAAAACAAAACAAACTATTAGATTCAGACAACAGACTGGAGATTACCCGCTGGGAAGGGGGTTAGGGATTAGTGAATGGGGTAAAAGTGGGTCAATTGTGTGAGGATGGATAGACAGTAAACTTCTGGTGCTGCTGATGATATAGAGTACACAGATCTCAAATTATAATGCTGTATACCTGAAACTTACATAATGCTAGCAATCAATGTTACCTCAATAAATATTTATTTAAGGGCCTCCCTGGTGGCCTAGGAGTTAAGTCTCAGTGCTACCACTGCAATGCCTTTCATGGTGGCCTGCATTCCATCCCCAGCCAGGGAGCTAACCCAGTTCTGCTCCCCACTCTGTCTCTGGTGAATCCTCCCATCCTCTGTATCTCCCACCTCTGGCTTACACCCAGTTCTTCTATGCAAAAAATAAATAAATAAATAAAATCTTTAAAAATAAATAAATATTTATTTATTTAAAACAAACCAACGAAAACAGGGCCACCTTCTAGGAAGACTTGAAAAGTTTCCAATGTGTAGAGCACTGAGGAGTGTGTGTAACAGCATGCTTGGTTTTTCCAGACCCTCTTACTTCCTATAGGTTTACTTTTTTTCAATAAAGGCAAATCATTAAATGTATAATGGGGTGTGCCTTTGTTTGATTTTTCATATATACATGTTTGTTTGTTTGTTTTTAAGATTTATTTATATATGTATACAAGAGCTGGGGTGTAGGCCAGACGTGTGGGGTTGGTGAGAGGATTCACTAGAGACAGAGTGGGGAGCAGAACAGGCAGACTGACTGAAATACACTGCTGAGGGGAGCAGCGGGCGAAGCAGGAGAGGTCTGCTGCGCCATGTGGGAAGCTCCCTGGCCAGGGATCAAACTCTTGCTGCAGTGGCTGCAATAGCTTTATAGGCCAAGACTCAACCCACTGCACGACCAGGGAGCCCCCTACACGTTTGTTAATTTGAAGAAAACAAATCCTTTCTCCTGATTTTGGCTTGGAGAAATTAGGTCTCCTCAGGTTAGTGACTCATGAGGAGCATTGGGTGAACTGGCACACACAGTCCTCTGTATTTATGATCTGGGACCCCAAAGATACACTGCCAATCCATTCATTTTCAAAGCTGCCTTGTATTGAGCAATCTGATATATATAACCTATTATTCTATTCATAATAGCCATGAAAGCTGATTCCTATCCCCATTTTATAGGCAAGGAAACTAAAGCTCAAAGTCCCTGTTTCACTAGGAACTGAGAGCCAAGAGTCATATTCCAATCTGTTTAACTCCCAAACCTTTGTTTTTTCCACCAACACGGAGCTGCTGCTTGGGAGACCCGATTTCTTCCAACAGGCAGAATTCACTGGATCCAGAGCTCCAAGCTACAAACCACTGCTTCAAAATGACAGAGGAAAATCGAGTTGGTCAGATGTGACCCAGAGCAAAGATCTAATTCAGAATCATTTAGTTTCCTATCTGCCACCTGAGACCAGAGCCTATTCCTCCAGCAGCAGGGGCTTGACGAAAGAGCATGCCCTCCTCCCCACGAGTGGACATTCTCTCTCAGACTTACTTTTCAGAACCAGCATTTAGGAGGCCCTGCTGCCAAATGACTTCTAGTTACTAACATTTAGCATCACACGTGGCACATGACAGTAGCAATACCCAGGCCTCCTTCTTCAATGTCCCCATGCCTGGGTGTGTACACATCCCTGCTTGCTCTTCTGCTACTGTGTCTGCATCTCCAGAACCACTGGGCACGTCTCAGAAGCAAACACTCAATTTGTTCTAATGATGCAAGAGATAGAAAGAGCCTCTTGAAGCCCTAGCTAGCCACCTGATAAAATTTATAGGACTCATCCTTTGCCACAGTTCATACTCTATTTTTATATTGCAAACAAACAAACTAAAAAATTCGGAAAGTGAGTATCTGATCTCTGAATGAGAAAGCACTTCTAAGGATAATAAAGAGAAGAAATCACAGCGAAAGTTATCAGTAGCTTGACTACAGGAGATTTAAGTTTCTGCACATCAAAAAATTCATTAAAAATAAAAGGCAAATAACACTAAAGAAATATTTTGATAGAAGTGACAAAGACCTACTATCTTTAATAGAGGTGGCTCTTTTTTGAATTGATGAGAAAAAAAATCAGTAGAAAGAGGAACAGAGGGCACGCATAGATAATTCATAGAAGAGTAAAGATAAATGACTAACAAACATGAAAATGAGCTTCATCTGCTAATCAAAGAAATATAAATTAAAACAATATTGAAGGACTAGTTTTTGTATTTCAATATGTCAAAGGTGACATAGAAAAATAATTCTCACTGTTTGTAAGCACATGGGAAATGATTTTACTTTTTCTCAATTTGACACACACATTCTTGTCTCTCATTATTGTTTAACTTTGCATTTCTTTGACTATGAAAAGTTTTTCAGGGCCTCCCTGGTGGTGCAATGGGTTAAGTCTCAGAACTATGAATTTTTCCAGAGCCACTGCAGCATGAGTTGGATCTCCGGCCAGGGAGCTTCCCACATGGCTCAGCAGACCTCTCCTGTCTCACCTGCTGGTCCCCTCAGCAGTGTATTTCAGTTGATCTGCCTTTTCTGCTCCCCACTCTGTCTCTGGTGAATCCTCTCACCACCCCACACCTCTGGCCTACACCCCAGCTCTTGTATGCATAAATAAATAAATCTTTAAAAAAAAACAAGTTTTTCAAATGTCAATATTCTTTGACCCATCAACCTCCACTCTAACAATTTGTACTAAGGAAAAGCTCAAAGGGAATAAGAACTGTGTTTGTTGATCCCATTATAAACATCAATGTTATTTTCATTAACCAAAATTAGGGAATAGGGAGTCTGAGTGCCCAGGAGAAGGCACTGGTTAGCTAAATTATGGTACATGTGTTACTATGCAGGCACAAAAACTGTTGTAAACAAACAGTTGTAATGACATTAGTAAATGCTCATGATGTGTATATCATAGATATGCATCTCCATGCACCTATGCCCAATATTATCTCAACTGCTTAAAATACTTCCTGTATAGACATACACATAAATACGAAGGACATTACTACGTGTGCGACAAGGATTATTTCTGGGTGGAGGAAATATGGTATTGTGGGTGCTTAATTTTCTTCTTTACATTTAACTTGAACCATTTCTAAAAGGAGCATGTATTGTTTTTATAATCAGTAAAAAAAAACAAAAACAACAAAACCCAAATGTTAGTAACAAATCAGAAAAGACATTCCATATGCACACTCTATTGGAGCCCTCACCAAAAGCCTCCCCACAGGCTCCAGTGCTCCAGGGCTCCAGGTATAGAGACTATCACAGCACGGCAGCTGAGGCCGACCCTGGAGAGGCAGGGCTAGGAATCCCCTAAAATTAAGTTTTATTGCTGAAGTCAAGACAGGCCAGTAAAAGCAGGACTTCTCATTGTCCTCACAACAAAGGCATAGTAATATGCACAATACATTTTCATGCTTGCTTAAAAGTAGGGCACAAAGCTGGTGAGACACTGACTGCCTCAAAGATGCAGGTTGTTAGTTGCTATTTGATTTGATGAGTAGAAACACGCTGTGCTGAAAAAGCACTATTACTCAATATGACAATTATTTAAAAAATACCAAAACGTTTTACTTAAGAGAAATATATTTACATCATGGGAAATTTCGAAAACACAAAAAAGCAGAGAGAAGAAAGAAAATGCTGGTGCTACATGCAAAGCTGACCACAATTCAAATTTTATGTTTCTACCCTTAAGAATGGTATCTTTATTCTTACTGATTTATTTTTACTCTGCACTTCCTCATAATGGAAGTCATAGTATTTTTTGTTTCCTAAAGAAATAACATTTAAATTAAACTGTTGACCCTTTCTCTTTTGCATTGGAGGAAAGGTCTTCATAATTGAAGGGAATTGCAATTCGCTGATCATTTGTGCACATGAAGGAAAGGGAAAGAGGGAGCAGAGCACGAGAGCAAGTGAGTGAACAAGCAAGGTTGGGGGGGAGAGAGAATGAATCTGAGCCTACTGACAGAAAAGGGCTACAGATCCCTCTCCCCTGAAAAATTCACAGGACAAAATTGACAAGCAAGTACTATTGCAAATAAATTTGAAAATGCTTAGTAGTGTTTCATCAACTAACATGGACCCATGTATTTTAAAAGAATGATGATTTTTTTACTTTCCTTTTGGAAATGAAGGGTTGAATCCATATTTTTTTCATTTATTGCCTCGTTTTATTTATTTATTTGTTTGTTTGTTTTCAGATTGTGAAATTCAATTTTATGAATCCGTATTTTCATGAACTCATATCCTCAGGTGTCAAATGAAGCAAGGAATCTAAAGAGTAGCTTGAGGTTCTGAAGGCGTTGCATTGTATCTGTCCATTCATATCCCCAAAACAAAGTCAATCATAATCTTTATATCAAATACTTCCTGGGACTTGCTTGGGTCTCTAATTGCCACAATCATAGCTAACTAAGTCACTTCAACCAAAGATAATTTTCATTCCCAAATTTCACTGCTCTCTGGCAAGGAGGTTGTGTTACGAACATAAGCAGTTGGCAATGATGTTTGCAACAGAGCTAAAACCTTGAGAAATGTCTAATACTTGAGTCAAATCCAGAGAATATTTTTAATTATCTCTACCCCTCACCTTAGAAAAGAGTGGATGAGTAAATGAAAGATGACAAGCACCGACAAGCTTTCTTGTGACGGAAACAGGACCCAAGGAGCAGGGAAATTATGTAAAAACAGATTTCAGTTTTGTTTGTTCTTTGGTCTTATTTTTTTTTAATTATGGATTTTGAATAATAAATGCCAGCATAATAACTGTTTCTATTACCAAGACCTCATGCACTATGTGAAAGATATTTGCGGATATTTCAACATTTAATTCTCCAACCGCCTTTAGTCGCTACCCCCATTTTGCAGAGGGTGAAACTGATGAGAGTGGATAACACAGCCTGCAATGTCATTTAGATTTGGAAAATAGGGATCTAATGCTATCCTTCAATTGTGTCTATCAGACAGTTACAAAGAGATGATTTTCATCTTTGATAATAATTAGTTGAGCTCCAATACTTTGTTTTACACCCATTCCCATAAATGTTTTGAGCAGTAGGATGCTTTGCTAAATGTGTTATTTTCTTTGCTCACTTTTATAAAGTCAACAGCTAACATATATGTTCTGTGATAGATACTTTCTTCAATGTTTGACCTATATTTAATCTCACCACAGCTCTACTGAGGGGCAAAACCAACCAAACTTAACAAAACAATTTTACAGATGAGGAAACTGAGGACAGGGAGGCTCAGTGACCTGCAAAGGACACAGAGCTAGTAAATGACATCACCCAAACGTGTATCAGTATCAGTCCAAGACCCACCTTCATCCACTGGACCATTGTTTCTACTAATCACTAAGAACCTGTCATAGAATCACAGAATTTAGAGCAAGAAGATATCTTAAGGAGCTCACTATAATAAAGCGTACAGAGGAAATGGAAGCCCAGAGAGGTCAGGTACTTGCTCTGGGTCACACAGCAGAAGGGTGGTAGAGCAGGCTGTCTCGCTGCCATTCAGTGTTTAAAAGAATAATTTTATCATCTGATACAGGATTTATAATCACAAGTAGGAGTTTTGTTGGAAACTTCTTACCCATCAATCTCTGATCTTCTAAAATTTTGTCTAATTAGCTTCTTATTCTTATTCCTTCAAAGACTTTCAGTAATACAATGACAAATTCTTTGACAAGAGCCAGCTGCCTGCCTACTCCATATCCTTGTCTCAAGCTCAGAGCTGGACAGACCCATAGATGCAACTTAGAAGCACAAAGCACCCCACTTCTACCGATGGCACATGACCTGAGCTGAAGCAGGTTGGGGCTCCCCTCCTATTTCACATTTTGGACATCAGTTGTCTCTTCTGCAATGTAATTTTATGATCTTCTGATTCCTCCAGGAGAACCCCATGTGTGACAGGGACTCAGTGCTCAGAATCCCTAAGCTGGAACACAAGAGAAATAAACTTCTGAGTGCTTTAAAAGCTTCAGACTGCTCTGTCTAGTGTGGTACTGATGCTTGCTGTTAATAATTGAAGTCTCACAACCACATTTGGAGCTTTGCATGGCCCCCATCATTTCATGCCACTCAGGCATTTCCCCAAGTCGAGAAGTACAGCAATAAACCACAGCTTGACCTTTCTGCTCAGTCCCCTTGGCTGTGCTTAGGGACATCTCTATCTCCCTTAGAGCTTGCTAGAATTGGCTGGAGAACAGTCCTTGACTCAAATAACTGAAAAATATACTTAACACCACATTGATTTTCCATATAATTTTATAAGCACAAACATTCTCTTTCATTTCCCGACAAACAACTATATTCCCTAAAGTGTCCAATAAGAATCAGTAATTTGCACATCACAATCTTTGTCCATGGCTGCTGTTTGGAGTTAGTCACAAGGCCAAGGTCTTACTCCTGCTGCCTCCACTCCCTTCTACTCTCCTCCACAAACAATCCACAAAGTTGAGCCAAAAAGTGGCTCTGCTCAAAGCCCCTCTTATGGAAAAAATACACAATTGTCAAGCAATCCTTCATGGAAAAGAGAAATCAGGGGCCCGGCCAAGGTGGAAGATGCTACCCTAACACTGTCTCCTCAACTGTTACTGTGCAGCCTAGGTAAGCTAAGTGCCCTCTCTGTGCTCTCCACTCAGCCTACGAACTGAGGACCCTTCCTTCTGTGCATGTACATAGCTGAGATGAGTAATTAAATTTCTGACGAATGTCTGAGGCCAAACGGGCCCCTGACCTCCAGTGGCAGGAATTACTCGAAGGTTGCATCATGAGACAAGCAATGACAAGAGTGGAAATTGAAAGTGGGAAGTCACGATTCCTAGGAATCTTTACCCTGAGGCCCCGCCCCCTAGCACCTGGAACCAGGTATGCCATTCCTCACTTCCAGGACAGCCTTTCCACCCAACCCAGCTCTCTCTTCTAAAACAACTACCCGGCAGTATGTGGCAGCAAAGAAACAAAGAGGAAGGTGTTGATTCTCACCCAGAAGTCTCCTCTCCTCCAGGTCCTTGAGAAGCACAATCCTCTGGGAGTCGGGGCTCTGGGGGTTGTCAAGGGGACCTGAAATACCTGTTTGCCACAATCCTGAATGAATTCGAATAGGCTCCCGGGGCAGAGAGGGGCGAAGGTATCAGTCACGCAAAACTCCCGCTGTGGTGCAGATTCTGAAGTGGAGAAAAAAAGAAAGCAAAGAAAAGCCTGGCTCAGCGATAAGTGAGCAGAGGAGTTAAGGCGCAGGGCTCTTTGGGAAGAAACGCTACAGCCCTTCTAACCCACGCGAGTCGGGACCTCTAGGCTGCTTGTGTCAGAAAGTGTGTCTTCTTGCTCAATGTTTAGATTTTTTCCCCTCCCTCTTTCCCTGAGCCCTGGCACTGGGGAGTGTGGAATGGCTCAACCTGTTGTAATCAAACATGTGGGTTGCTGTTTGTTGCAAAGATATTGCAGCAGCCTCTTCATTAAAGGCGGCTGTTCTTGGATACTAAGAATTCATTTCCTTGTCTAAGGTTGCCGACTTGGCTAGGGGTGGAGTGGAGTGCTGACTTGGGAGATGGGAGGATGCCCAAGGCAGAACTGGCCAGAAAGGATTGACCAAGGCTTGAAGCTCTCTGGAGCAGCGACCTGCTTTCTGGAGCAGGGACCCGCCTTCCCCACTTGCTGGAGCCCATGGGCTCCAGATGACCTTGTCAGTGCCAGTTCTTAGATGTGGCCAGTGCTAGCTGAGGGGTTGAGCGGTAAGAGGGGGACTCCTAGCAGGTGTATTCTCTAGACCTTCTGTTTCAACTTGAAAGCAGTCTCCTGGAATCTCAACTGGCCCTTTGACTGTGAGGCTTTCTAATGAGGGCGAAAGATCTGAGCAAAATCGGAAAGGTATTCATTCCCCCATATATTGGCCCATTCATTCATTCCTGCATCAGTCTGTTCATTCACATTTTCATTCATTCTTCCTCTTTGTATTAATTCATTTAGGTATTGATTTATTCTTTCACTCTCATGTTCCTTCTCTTCCATATTCATTCATGCATGTATTTACTGACATTAATTCACACATTCATAGAATTCATTCCCCTATTAAGCCATTCATGGGATCCATGCACTTGATGTATCTGCAGGCATTCATTTTTGATCTGTATGGCATTCACTTTTTCTCACATGTCCCTACCTTCATTCAATCATTTCCAAATCCATTTATTCATAGATATGTTGTCCATTAGTTTATATGTTAATTTATTTAGGCACTCATTTATTTCACTCTTTATCCATTGAACACACATCTGTATTGCCTTCTATGTGTGTGGGGATGTGAGAAGAAAAAGAATCAGGCATCCCTCCTGGTTTCAAATAGTCAAAGACACAAGGAACACCAACACAAAAGAAGTGAGTGACAGATGCTAAAAGAGAAGGGCTGAGGAATTGTAACCCAGCTGAGTCCAAAGTCCAGTAAAGGTGGTGCCCCCTGGAGGGGGGTTGCTGAGGAGAAATGACAGCCCCAGAGAAAAATGCTAAGTTTGCAGTTTGGGTGGAGAGTCTGATGAGAAATAAAAGGGACTAAAGGAGAAGGGGAAGTCAGTCGCTATGATGCAGGAATAGAGGAAGCAGTAGCCACGATGTAGGAAAAGAAAAATCAGTCACCATGATGTAGGAATGGAAGAGGCAGATGCCATGCTGAAGGAATAGAGGAAATAATCGCCATGATGTAGGAATAGAGGAATCTGTGGCAGAAAATGTAGCCGCTAAGATTAGAGTTTGGAAATCAGATGCCAGAAGTTTTTGAGCTGCCAGGATATAGAGTTTCAGATTAAATATTTTTGGAATCTTTAGTGACTTTGGGGCCAGCGACTTTGGAGGCTTTGCAAGTAGCCAAGCGAAGGAAACTGCTCCCAGTTTTGTCTTTACTGCAGCCAAAGGAAGAAGGCAGAGGCCTGAAGCATGCGCCTCCCTAAAATCCGTGAGTGCAGTCTATTGGGCTGTCTGGCTGCTGTAGTTGCTGTTTGCAGTGTTGTTGGCCTGGTGCTGTGCTGGGGCACCATGGCAGTTCCGGGAGCATCTCTAGTTGTGTTCTGTGTCATCCTCGAGAGTTGCAAACTGGCCTAGAGTCTGATTGTTGCACGTCTGTAGAAGAAGGAAGACGCCATTTTGGAAACGTGACCTATTGTTTGGAAGAGGAGCTCCACATCAGCAGTGGTGGAAAGACTCCACCTTTGTTACTTTTCTGGGACTTAAAGGACTGGACATTGCTTTAAGTAAGGTAAACGGTCATATGTTGACTTTAGTAACGCTTTGCTTTTTCCTGTTCATTAAATACATCCCATTGTTATTGTTCACTAAGCCTGAGTTGTCTTACAATTGTGTGCACGGGTGCAGAACCAAGATAGTGACCGGTAAGCAATTGGGGCACTGCTTTTGTCCAATTTTGAAGCCCCATTTGCCCTGTATCAGAATGTCAAGGGGGGATATGTGAGGGAGCCCCAGGCGCCCCAGGGATGGAGGCAGCTTGGATCGTTGATCAGAACACTGCATGTGGTATCAGTCTCACAGCCTTGGCCATGAATCTTGCTTTGCCACTCAGCTAATATCTGTAAATCTCACTTTTTTAAAAATGGGAAGAAGGAATATCAACTTCAATAGATGGTTAGCAAGACTAAACAAAATGTTTGTTGTCAAGTATCTCACAGTCTAAAAAAATGTGTTCAATAAATATTTATTTTCCTTGTTCCCTTCTAAATTTTTTTCCGAACTTTTGTCATCAAGTTTACCTTTACCTTCTGGGAGGAGAGGAGGGAGTTGCTAAAGAGTAGCATTAGCAACATTGAGAGCTGGTCTAAAGGGCTGAGAGCCCAGAAGTTAATCCAGAGAGGTTTCTGGACCTTCCCTAAGGCCTTTAAGAAAGACTGCATGAAACTGTCAAGTATTCTTTCAAATGTAAAATATGCCAAGTGAACTGGCCAAAGGAATCTATTAACATAGGATTTGCACAAACCTTCTGCTTTGGGTGAAAGGGGAGGTAGGATTTCATTAAGAACTGAGCTGGAGAGGGGTGTGATTAGTAGGGTGGGGTCTATATCTCCTTAGGTCTGTGGTCCCAGGGCAAGGGAGGAAGGGATTGCCTGCTGCAGCCCCCTCACTTGACCAGACCCTTTATAGGGTAGCAGCTCCTCTGTTTCTTACAGTGGCCTCATGAGCCATGTATTATTGCAAATGAGGAAAATAAAAGGGTTAGCACTTTGCTCAAGGTCACACAATTAATAAACGGTAGCAGCAGAATTTAAATGCAGGTCTGTCTGATTCCAAAGCCCGTTTTTATCCATTGTCACGTGCTCTTCCACAATGTTTCCCTCTGTGGACATTTTTTAAAGGTCTTTCTAATTAGGGTATGAACAACTATTGTCCAGAGATTCCCTTGGACAATATTTTCTAACAAAAGTTGAAATGTAAACAGAAGGTCAAATCTTTAAGGGAATAAATGAACATTTAAATTTTTGAGTTATAGGGGCCTCCCCGGTGGAGCAGCGGTTGGGCATTGTGCTGTCAGCAGCGGTGATGCAAGTTCGATGCCCGGCCGGGGAGATTCCCACATAGCGCGGCAGACCTCTCCTGCCTCGCCCGCTGCTCCCCTCAGCAGTGTATTCCCGTCGATCTGCCTGTTCTGCTCCCCACTCTGTCTCTGGTGAGCCCTCTCACCGCCCCACACCTCTGGCCTGTGCCCCAGCTCAAATGCATAAATAAATAAATCTTTAAAAATAAATAAATAAATTTTTGAGTTATAAACTATACATATATATAGCATTATTATTTACATTTTTATTTTAAAATATTATTAGCAGTGAAGCCATAAGAATATGACCCAAAACTAAAAGGACTTCAGGGTTTTCCAAGGTAGGGGCCTGGATCCACACTGTTTTTGGAGAGACCGGTTTCATAACCCTGAATCTGCTGGAGCCAGTGAGACATCAATCAGGAAGAAGGCCTTAGATGAGCAGGCACTGATTATTTGTGAGAAGAGCCATGGCAAGTAGCCAGAAACCCTGTGTTTAAGGTGGTCCCCAGGAAAAGGGGAAGTTTCAGGTTCCCTGCCCCACCCAAGGGAGGGTGGAGCTGAGCAGGGAGAAGAAGCTAGAGAGGAGACTGAAGAGGGAAGGAGGCAGGGGGGAGAGCAAGAAGGAGACCTGGAGGAGGCACATGGAGCAGAGACACATGTGAAGAAGCTGCACTTGCTTCCTGGTCCTGGACTGGTTGAAACAGATGTGGGTGAGAGACCCGTGGGGAGGTTAACAGTGGCAGCTTTTATCTTGATTTTGATTTTGCTCTTTTCCTCCCAGACTTGTCTGGCCTTTTCTGACCCTTTTCTATTGGTCCCTGCAGGAAGGTGCTTTAGACTTGTGGCAGGCTTTTGGGCCCTGCTTTGGCCCACTCCTGTTTGGGTGGACTTTTTTACCCATGAGGGGGTGGATAACTTCGGGTGCTTGATTTGGAAACTAAATTTTTTATCTTTCCTGTATTGCACACTAATTGTGTTAAAGTTCCTTTCTGTTTAAGGCCTTAGATGTTTTGTCTTGATGCAGTGGATAGCAGAACCTATTTAGAGCAGGCGGGTTTGGGGGTTCTGGGGTGCCCCTCTCCTTGCCTTATAATATTACCGTGAGAGAGAGGTCTAGGAGCCTTGAGCATTGGGCCCCTACCCCCAGAGCATCCCTGAGGACTCTGATTTACAAGTGAAGGGAAGACTTCTTAGAAAACAGGGCAGATTGAGCCCATGTCTAGTTTTATTGCCATGGACAGCACCCTGAGCTACACTGAACAACAAACTACAGGAGGAGGTTTGTTTTATTTTTTTGATTCACAATGTGATGAAGACAGGGAAGAGGGTAGAGCAGATAATAATGGCAAAGAGAAGTTGAAAATCAGGTCACAACTGACTGGAGGAATCCTGACCCTAAGTTGGTGATGGGGAAAGCTGCCAGCCTGCCAGGCAGCCTGCAGACCTGCACAGAGCTCGGGATTGGGGTTCCAGGTGCAGCTGGAACAGCAGGAGAGGGAGTGGTTAGAGCCCTAAGCTCCTTCCTTTTTTATATTTCTCAGAGATTATCCCTTCCTCCCCCTGCTGAAACTGGAGATTTATTTTCTAGAGAAATTGAGGGTTTAACCAAGCTTCTCTAGATTGAAGGACCCCAGACACTGCTAAGGCAGGATAAGATGCTGAACATAAAGATGCTGAGTGTACTCCTGCATCCTGAAAGCTGATGCCACCGCCACTGCCAGCAGCAGAGTCAGGCTATTTTAGCTTTCTCTGCTTCTCTAATTACCAAACAACACTTTTTAATATCTTTTAGTTCTGAAGGTCAGAAATCAGTTTCAGACTTACTAAAATCAAGGTGTGGGAAGGATGGACTAAGATCAGGTGTTGGTAGAACTGAATTTCTTCTGAACACCCTGAAAAGATTGCTTTCCTGACTTTTCCAGTTCCTAGAGGCAGCTCTTACTCCTTGGCTCATGGTCCTTCATCACTCAAACCTCTGCTTCATAATCATGTCTTGTTTTGGACTTTGAACTTATTGACTCCTTCTTATTAGGGTCCATATGATTACGGTGGGACCTGGATAATCCAGGTGACTCCCTCCATCTCGGGAGCGTTAGTAACAGATGTGAACTGCCTTCTGACATGTGATGCTGTCTATTCAGCCTCTCTGAGGATTAGCCCATGCACACTGGGGACCACCCACGTGCCTGCCACACAAGGCATTGCAAGGATCTTCTCTGGAGAATCTGACCTGTTCCAAGAAGGAAGAACTAAGGCGACTGACAGTGTAGCAAGGTGGTCCCCAGGAAAAGGGAGTGTTCCAGGTTCCCCACCCCACCCCAGGGATGGTGGAACTAAGCAAGAGAGATAAGAAGCCTGGAGGGAGAGAGAGAGGAGACTGAAGAAGGAAGGAAGCAGGAGGGAGAACCAGAAGAGGACAAGGAGCAGAGACATGTAAAGAAGCTGCACTGGCCTGGATTGATTGAAGCAGATGTGGGTGAGAGACCCGTGGGGAGGCTGACAATGACAACATTGATATGGATTTTGTTCTTTTCCTCACAGATTTGTCTGGCTGTTTCTGGTCCTTTTCTATGGGTTCCTGCCAAAAGGTGTTTTAGACTTGTGGCAGGCTTTCGGGCCTTGCTTTGGGCCAATCCCATTTGGATGGACTTTTACCCACGAGAGTTTGGATAACTTTGGGTGCTTGATTTAGAAACTATATTCTTTGTCTCTTCTGTATTGTACACTGATTGTATTCAAGTTTGTTTCCATTTAAGGTCTTGTATGCTTTGTGTTGATGCGGCGGATGGCATCAACCTATTTAGAGCAAGCAGGTTTGGGGTTTCTGGGGTGCCCCTATCCCTGCCCTGTAACAACAGGAGGGGTTCCCAGCCCATGGCTCAGCCGACACTCTCCACAGTGGCACTCAGAGTGACAATTTTCCAAGCTTTTCATCCCCAGTGTTTAAAACTGGCAGACATCTGGGCCTCCCTGGTGGCACAACAGGTTAAGTCGGACCGTATGAAGCAATCAGCAGCCACTGCAGCACAAATTCGATCCTGGGCCAGGGAGCTTCCCACATGGCACAGCAGACCTCTCCTGTCTCGCCCGCTGCTCTCCTCAGCAGTGTACTTCAGCTGATCTGTCTGTTCTGCTCCCCACTCTGTCTCTGGTGAATCCTCTCACCACCCCACACCTCTGGCCTACACCCCAGCTCTTGTATGCATAAAGAAATAAATATTAATTGGCAGACATCTGAGGAGCCTCTAGTGTGAAAGACAGAGACACAACAGAGAAAGGGGACTTGAAGGAGCCAGAGTCTACACGTGGAATAGAAAGCCTGAGCTGAAAAACTTTCAAGGAAAATGCTCCACATCACTTTCTATTACGGAAATCTAAGTCAAAACCACAATGAGCCATCACCTCACACCTGTGAGAATGACCCGTCTCAAAAAGACTAAAAGCAAAAGTTGGCGGGGGCATGGAGGAGAAGGAAACCTTATATACTTTTGGTGGGAGTATAAATTGGTGCAGCCATTATGGAAAACAGTATGGAGATTCCTTAAAATATTAAGATTAGAAATACCATAGGAACCAGCAATTCCACTTCAAGGTATTTACCCAAAGAATATAGAAACACTAACTGGAAAAAAAGCAATGCATTGTATGTCCTTGCAGCACAATTCACAATAGTCAAAACATGGAAACAACTTAATGCCCTTGACGTAAATGACTGAATAAAAGAGATGTGGTATATATACTGAATGGAATATTAGTTAGGTATTAAAAAAAAAAGATGAAATTTCCCCTTTTGGGATAACATGATGGAACTTATGGTGATTGTGCTAAGCAAAATGTCAGAAAATGAAAGACAACAGATGGTTTCATTTACATGTGGAATCTAAAGACACAAAATACAACAAAAATAACTATTAGACTCTGACAACAAAAAGGGGAAGTGGGAGGAAGGAATAGGTAGGAAGGGCATTTGATAATGCAAATGGACTAGAACTTTGGTGGTGGGTCTGTGGGATGAAGCTGTACCCCTAAACTCATATTGTATTGGAATCCAATGGTACATTACATTACAACAACAAAAAAAAAAAAAAAAAGAAAAGTTTTCAAAGATATTACACTCATTAGGGGGCCTCCCTGGTAGCGCAACAGGTTAAGCGCTGCGCTGTGGAGCTGTCAGAGGCTGTGGCGCGAGTTCGAAGCCCGGCCAGGAAGATTTCCACACGGCAGAGTAGACCTCTTCTGCCTCCCCTGCTGCTCCCCTCAGCAGTGTATTTCTGTCAATCTGCCTGTTCTGCTCCCCACTCTGTCTCTGGTGAACCCTCTCACCACCCCACATGTCTGACCTCACACCCCAGCTTGCATGCAAAAATAAAATTAATCTTTAAAAAAAAAAGAAAGAAATTACACTCATTAAGAGGGTACTAGAAGATACAGTTTAGGAACACTCCTGGGAAATGGAATTAAAACCAAGCCCCCAAGGAAATGTAAAGCATAAAAGAAAAGATAAGTATATTGGAAAACAGACTTAGGAGATTCCATATGAAATAACAGTAAGCATTCCAGAAAGAGAAAACACAGCAAATGCCTAAGAAAATCATCACCAAGTAATTCAAGAATGTTTCCCAGAATTGAAGGACATGAGTTTTGAGATTGAAGGGGCCACCATGGGCCTAGAACAGTGGATGAAATTACACTCACTTGAGGCTCATCATTGTGAAATTTCATAGCACTGGAGTTCTCACAAGATCTCCCAACAGATTTCACAAGTTCCCTAAGAGGAGTAAGCTCCAGAAAAGGACTCAGAATGTGCAAGTCTTTGGTTTGCTCAAAGGCAACCCTGGAACCTGGAAGACAGTGGATAATCGCCTTCCAAATTCTCTGGGAATTACAAGCACAAGTCAAAGATATTGCAGGTTCAGTTCCAGACCACTGAAGTAAAGGGAAAATAAATTGAATGTTGCAATCAAGTGAGCCACAAACACAAATGTCTTGGTTTCCCAGTGCATATTCAAGTTATGCTTGTGCTAGACTGTAGTCCATTAAGTGTATTTACCATTTATATATAATGCTATCCATAATAATGTTGTAACAGGGTGGTCCCCAGGGGAAGAGGAGGTTCCAGTTTCCCTGCCCCACCCAAGGGAGGGTGAAGCTGAGCAGGGAGGAGAAACTGGAGAGGAAACTAGAGAAGGAGGGAAGCAGGATGGAGAGCAAGAAGGAGACCTGGAGGAGGTACATGGAACAGAGAGACAGGTGAAGAAGCTGAGCTTGCTTTTTGGTTCTGGGCTGGTTGAAATGGATGTCGGTGAGAGACCCATGGGGAGGTTAACAATGGCAAATTTTATCTTGATTTTGATTTTACTCTTCCTTTCAGACTTGTCTGGCTCTCACCCTGCCCTGTAACACCATGTCTAAAAGAGAATATACATTATATAATGAAAAATATTTTACTGCTAAGAAGTAACTGAAACTTTAACAAATCATAATCATTTTGCTGGTGGAGAGTCTTGTGAAAATCACAGTACCTGCCAAGTGTGATCAAACAAGGTATGCCTGTCTTCCCAACTCAGACTGCTGTGTGTGAGGGTGAGATAAAAATTTTTATTACAGTTTTTAGCTGTTCAAGACCTCCAAACATATTCCTTTCCAAATGTCTTATCTCTTGGTACTACTAGAGATTGTCTTCCTCCCAAACAAAGAAGTAAGCCAGGAGTAAGGAAAGATGTGAACCAGAAATAAGAGATGGCAAAGGAGGGAGGAGAGAGTGTAGCACCAGTGTGCCAGGCCCAGAGGACAGTCCTTCAGAAAAGGTCAGAAGGTGACAGGGAAGAGTGCGTCCTGCTCTCAGTCCGCGTGGCCAGGGGAATATTCTCTCCATCAGCACGTGAGTCTAGAGGTAGATTTGCTGCCAAAATTCCTGGCAACAGTTTTCTAGGGTGAGCTGGCATCTAAGGGGCCTTTTATTCAGTTTCTCTGTTCTCCAGCCTCCTCTTTGTGGATCTGCCTTAGTGTTCCCTCCAGCATTCTAATTCCCTGTTTCCCACATTCCAAACATTTAACTGAGATCCTGCCTTCCTGACATCTTGCCCAGTTGTTGCCAATCTCCTCCCCAGGGATGGTTGAAAGCTGCTTCTGGGGCTCCCAGTCATGCCAGGATGGCCAACTGGGGACACTGCTGCTGGGGGATGGAATTCCAGAGGCTTATTCACCTACTTGCCAGGAAACAAACAGCCCATGTATTGATGCCCCGTGTTTGCTCCCCTTTGACCATCTTGTGCTGGACTGGAATCTCTCCATTCCTCGGGTTCTCCTCCCTTTACCCCATGATCCAGGGGAAGTGAGCAAGGAATAGCAGCCCAAAATGTTTCCTGCCAGAGCCTTTCAGTGGGAATCACCACTGCCTTTTAGTAGAGGTAGCTCTTAAAACCAGGACCAACCAAAAGATGAGGTTAAGTGGGTAACAGGGAACTCAGCTTACTGTTATTGAAAACTGCACATTTGAATGAGAGAGACAGAGACAGAGAGAGAAAGAGAGAGAGACAGAGAGAGAGAGAGACAGAGATTAATTATAGGTGTAACCTTGAATCTACTCTAATTTTAAAAAGTAATTCATCAGCAAACATCAATCAGATGGTGTTATGAGCTAGCTATCTTTAGTAAAATTTACTTATCCATACTTCATACAGATCATGTTATGCTAGTGTAAATGGTAGATGATCACTGGTTTATTGGAAGGAGGCCAAACATCCTTCCTGCTCTATTTCTCTATTCCATGGTGTTCCCAGAAAGACACCCATCATTTGGAGTGAGGGTGGGGGTTGGAGAGCGTTATTCAAAATCAGTTCCAAGGAACATTCACTGCACACCTGTCATGTACCAGACGTTGAGCTGCGGGCTTTAAAATGCTCCATCTGATTAAATCAGGAGACAGTAACAACCAGAATTATTATTATGAATTACAGCCACCCATAAACTGTGCAGCACCATCAAGTCCCTCAGTAACCCCTCCTTTTTTGCACCTATGAAATGGGGATGACATTTTCTAGTCCAGCCTCCTCCTCTAGGTAAATGAGCATATAGCTCTGCATGAACTCTAAAGGGCCTCCCAGGTATTGCTGCTAAATTATTCTTCCTCATGGGTCAGCACTTTGTAATTTTTGAAGCATTTCCTATCATTATGCAATTCACTTTCCTTGCATTTTAGGGAGGTAATCTGAGATTAGGACTTTCCTGGGATTCTTCGGCAAGCCATCAGAAAAGGAAAAATATGGCATTGACCAAATGTCACTGGTGTTGTGAATGTACTAAGCATGACTCATGTTTTTCCAGTATGAACTTTTAAATGTGTTCATTTAAAAACAGTGCTACTTGTGACACTAAATCATGAGTAGAATAGGTTTGAGCTCTTTGGTAGAATATGGGTTCCCTGCCATGAACTGTGCTTTACTCAAGTATGTCCCCAGCGACTAATACAGCACCAGCAAAAGAGGAAAGACTCAAGAATGCTCCTGAATAAATGAATGAATGAATGATGAATAAAGAGGCCCTCATTCATTCCCACATCAGAGACTGACTTAATGGCCAGAAAATGTTATCACAAAAATATGGGACTAGGTAGCTACCCAAAGTAATGGATATAAGGTAAGAAATTTGCAGAATAAAAGCTGGACTTGTAAACTGGGAAGTGAATATATTAAAATATCTATATGTAAAATTTTAAATAGGAACATATGTTGTATTTAATTAAGGTAAAAAAATAAGCAAATGAGAAGCTGTGTCAATGTTGACATTTCAGTTTATTCCATACTTTTAGATTAACTACTATTTCCTTATAAGGACTCTTGACACATGCTTGAGACTTTTTAAAAGGAAAGAAATTTTAAGAATTAGCCTTGCAAGTAAAGCAATAAACAGGAACACAATTTCCCACTTTACTAAAGTGAAATGATACCATTTTTACTCAACCAACTAAAAAGGAGTCAACTGCCATTCATTGAATGTGGAGTTACCAATAGCAATGCAGATCCACCCCCTACACTGCTGATAACTAACTGGCCCTTTCTTCTCATTGGAGGGCCCAGTCCTCTGATAGTAAACACATAGCAAACAATAGCAAAATTGATGTGAGCTTACTTCAGCAGCTGCCTGGCAGTAGTATTGCACTGCATCAGAAAATAATGCAATCAACTCTGGATGATGTGTACATGATGGTATTATGCAATGCGATGCAATATTACATCATTCTAGGCTGATTTAGGATGTTGTTGCAGTCCTACAGGATAAATTTACACGGTGAAACATATAAAATTAATTATATGAAATATCTTCAAAACGAGAGCTAATAAAAAAATGTCAGGGTTATATTCATGTTCAGCACACCAAGATACTACAGACTAGGGCCTTTTAAAGTCAGTTATCATCTTACTGTTGACTAGTGTAATTTGCTAGAGTGGCTGGCTCCAGAATTCAAGGAGATACCATGTTTACCAGTTTATGGAAGGATATGCTAAAGGAAACAGATGAACATCCAGATGAAGAGAAAACTAAAGTGAGGTCTAAGGGGAAGCAAGCAAAGAAGCCTCTGTCCCCTGTGCAGCTGGGGTGGGTTATCTTCCTGGTATGAATGTGTTCACCAACCTGGGATATCTCCAAGCCCCCATACTACTGGGACTTTATGGAAGTTTCCTCATGTAGGCAGGATCAATTATTAACTCCATCCCCAGTCCCTCTCTCCTTTCTGGAGGATAGGGGGTAGAGATGAAAATACCAAGCTCCTAATTGTGGCTTGTTCTTTCTGGTGACAGGTCCCCAACCAGGATCCATCCAGGAGCCCACCCAGAGTGAGCTCATTGGAACAAAAGATGCTCTAGTACATTCATCACTTAGGAAATAACAAGGGTTTTAGGAGCTCTGTGCAGAGGAGGCAGAGACCAATACACACACACACACACACACACACACAC